>PVJL010014208.1:0-28961 GCA_004026885.1 Lyroderma lyra | reverse complement strand
CTCCCGCCTCTCCCCTCCCGCTCCCACTTACCCTCAGGTAACCACTAATAAACTATTGACTGGGTCCATGAGTTTTTGTTTCTTCGTTGCTTACAGTTTTATGTTCTTCATATGACTGAAGTCATACAACCAAGAACCAAGAGTAATGACTCTTTGTTAAATGTTTCTTGTGTCATTAGAGGAACCAAGACCCAGGCCCTTGGGAAGAGGAGGGAGGAGGAGGAGGAGAAAAACACTGGTGGGTTTATTGGAGACAGGGAAGATACCCACTTGGTCATTTGTCTTTTGTTCTTGTTGTTTTAGTCATGCATAATGCTTCTTATATTCCTACCATTGCCAGACATTTGGGATACAAAGATAGATGAGAAAATAATACAGTCAAGAAGACAGAAAAATAGTTGTCACACCAAGCAAGGTGAAAGGTCAGGATGGAGTGCCCAATTCTCCTTCACCCAGGACTGATAGATGGGTTAGACGTGGGGACAGAGTTGGGGACAGTTTTGCAGAGATGACAGTTGAGTTTCAAGGATGAGGAGTAATAATAATTTTTAAAAATGTTAACACATACTGTATTTGCTATGGGCCTAGTACCAAGCATCTTACATTCTATCTCATGTAACCCTCACAAAAACACTGGGAAGGGAGTAATGTTATTATCTTTATTTTACAGATAAGGAGACGGGAGCTCAGAAAAGTTGAGTAATTTTCCATGTCGCAGAGCTGGAGAGAACAAATGGGGTCAGAGCATTGGCAGCTGATCTGCAGTGTTCATGGCTAAGGGCTCTAACCACTAAGGGCTCCAGGGATGTATTACTGTGTGCAGCGGTAATTATTATTCTGATTATGAAATACTTCAAATATTTAGGGAAAAAATACAAAGAATAACATAATTAAAGCCCATGAATCCACCATCCATCTCCATTGAATTCTAATATTTTGCTTGCTTGCTTTAAAAAGAAAAAAAATTGCAGAAAGTTTAAAAACATAAAGAACCATCAACATCTTCATGTTTTTAAACTTTATGCAAATAGAATCATTTTATAACTTGCTTTTGTATTGAACAAGGTATCATTGAGATTTTATCGAAGTGGAGTCCACGTAGTTCTAAGTTCATTTATTTGAAATAGCATCATGAGATACCACTTAAAATATCGTATACTATTTCAGTGTAAATAATATATCATGTATTAAATCTTTAGCTTTTAAAAATGTTTTGCTGTTGTAGACAATGCTGCAATGAAACTCTTTGAGCTCGTCCCTTATTTGCTTCTACCAGAGTTTTAGAAGGGTGTTGCTGAGGTTGGGTAGGAAGGGCCCATTTTTAGCTTCATCTTGTGAAATTTCACTCTTAGGGGATTGGCCCCCTGTGCTCCTACCAGCAGTGAGAGTCCAGGTGATCTCCCAATATTTGCTATGATCACAGTTTGGGTACCAAATGACTTCTTAATGTTATTTTAATTGCATTCTCTGATTACCAGGGAAGTTGAACATCTTTCCAGTTTTTTTGTATTTTTCTTCTTTCTTATTTACTTTTGTCCACTTTGATATTCATTCATTTGGCTTTTTCTGAATTGATTTTGTTAACTTGAAGAATTAACATAGTAAAACTGACTTTTCTGAGGAGGGGTGTTTGCAGTTCTGAGTTTTAAGACATGTGTAATCTTTTGATTACACCTGGAACCTGTGTAATTTTTTGCTGATCCATGTCACCCCAATACATTTAACAATAAAAAAAAATAAATGATATAAAGGAAAAAAAAAAGACATGTTAGATTCATGTAACCCCCACAGCAAATGGGATACAGAACAGTTTCATTACCCCAAGAAACTACCAGATACTTTAAACTATAAATTCAATTTCATTAATAGACATGGAACTCTCTGGGTTACCTATCTCTTCATGTGGTTTTCAAGGAATTGATTCATATGATCTAAGTTGTCAAATTTATTGTGTAGGGTTGTTCATCATCTTCTCTCATTATTGGTTTAATGCCTGTGGGGTCTATAGCGATATCCTCTCTTTCATTACAGACATTGGTAATTTGTGTCCTCTCTCGCACTCCCCATCCCTTTTTTATTTGTGTGGCTAAAGACTGATCATTTTTATTGCCATTTTCAAAGAACCAACTTTTTGTTTCACCGTCTATCTTCTCTACTGCTGTTTTATACTTCATTTGGTTCCTTTCTTGTCTTTATTCTTTCCTTCCTTCTGATTGTTTTGGGTTTACTTTTCTCATCTTTTCCTCATTTAAGGTGGGAGCTTAAAATATTGACTTAAGATCTTTATTTCAAATATAAGCATTGAATAGTATATATTTCCCTCTAAGCACTGCTTTAGCTGCATCCCACAAATCCTGATACGTTGTGTTTTCATTCAGGTCATAGTATTTTCTAATTTCCCTTGAGAGTTCCTCTTTGACTCATGGATTATTATATCATTTAATTTCCAAGTGTTTGGAGGTTTTCCAGTTATTGATTGCTAGTTTAATTCCATTATGGTCAGAGAAGGTATTTTGTATAATTTCAAGTCTATTAAATTTATTAAAGTTTGTTTTATGATTGGATATAATCTATCATAGTGAATGTTCTATGTATATTTGAGAAGAATGCCTATCATGTTCTTGTTGGGTGGAGTGATCCATAAATGTCGATTGTATCCAGATTGAATATGGATGTAATAGTTCAGTTCTTCTATATATTTGTTGATTTTCTTTTGGCTTGTTCTATCAATTACTCAGAGGGGAGTGTTGAAGTCTCCAAGTATAATTGTAGATTTGTCTAATTCTCCTTTCAATTCTATCAACACTTGCTGCATGTATTTTGAAACTCTTTAGTTAGGTTTATACACATTTCAACTGTTATATCTTCTTGGTGAATTGACCCTTTTATTATGTATTGCCTCTCTTTATTCCTATAAATTATCCTTGCTATGCAGTCTCTTTTGTCTAATATTAATACAACAGCTCCAGCTTTCTTTTGATTAGTGTTTGCATAGTACATCTTTTTCCATTCTTTTATTTTTTTAACCTACCTATATTATAAAGTAGACAGTTGGGTCTTATTTATCTGTTTTTAAATCTAATCTGACATTACCTGACTTTTAGACCACTTTTCATTTCATATAAGTATTGATATGTTTGAAATCAGGTCTACATTTTTAGTATTTTTTTATCCCATTTTAATTTTGTTGTTTTCAACTATGTCTCTTTGAAAATAAAAAAAAGGAGTTCCCTGATGGTGTAGTGGCTTAAGGCTTCGGTGCTGGCGCTGTCAGTGCTATGGCCTGGGTTTGATTCCCAGCCAGGGAGCTAACCATATACCAAAAAGCAAAAAAATAAAAAAATAAAAAAATAAAAATAAAAAAAAAAGTCCAATGGTTGCTCCAGGGATTATAATATACATACTGGCTATTTCACAGTCTACTTAGAATTAATATTTTACCACTTCATGTAGAATGTAGGAAGCTTACGATCATATAGATCCCTTTCTTTACCCTCCCACCTTCCTCCTGTAGTTGTCATATGTATTACATCTATATACACCTAAAATTCACTGAACAATGTGATACTTTTTGCTCTCAATTGTCATACGTATTTTAAAGAACTTAAGAGGGGAAGAATAGTCTATATTATATTTAACTGTATTTGTACCACTTATGTTTATTATCCTTCATTCCTGAAATTCTAAGTTTCTTTTAGGTATCATTCCACTTCCAGCTGAAGGAATTTCTTTAACATTTATTTTAGAACAAGTTTGTGATGACAACTTCTGTTTTTCTTTATTTGAGAATGTCTTTATCTCATTCTCATTCTTGAAGGATATTTTCATAGGATATAGAATACTGTTTTTTTAATTGAGGTAAAGTTCATATAATATGTAATTCACGATTTTAACCATTTTGAAGTATCCAGTTCAATGGCTTTTAGTACATTTATAATGTTGTGCAACCATCACCACTTTTTATCTCCAGAACACTTTTATTACCCTAAGAAGAAACTCTGCACCCATTAAGTAGCTACTCTCCATTTCATTCTCCACCAAGTCCCTGGCAATCACTAATCTGCTTTCTATCTCTATGGATTTGCCTATTCTGGGATATTTCATATACATGTAATCATACAATATGTGACATTTGATGATTGGCTTCTTTCATTTAGCATAATGTTTTCAAGGTTCAGCCACATTGTAGTATGTATCAGTACTTCATTTTTTTTCTAGGATTGAATAATAGTCCATTGTATGGCTATATCACATTTTCTGTATCCATTCATCAGCTGATGAACATTTGGGTTTTTCTCACTTTTTGACTAGTATGAATAATGCTGCTATGAACATTGTGTACAAGTTTTTTGTTTGAACACCTGTTTTCAATTCTCTTGGATATATATCTAGGAATGAAATTGCTAGGTCATATAGTAATTCTATGTTTAACTTTTTGAGGAATTGCCAAACTGTTATCCACGGTGGCTGCACCATTTTATATTCTCATCAGCAATGTATGCGGGTTCCAAAATTTTCACATCCTTACAACCCTTGTTATTTTCTGTGGATTTTAATTTTATTATGGCAATTCTAATGTGTGTGAAGTGGTATCTCATTGTGGCTTTTTATTTGCCCTTTCCTAATAACTAATGATGTTGAGCATCTTTTCATGTGTTTATTGGCCATTTGCCTAACTTTTTTGGAGAAATATCTATTTAAATCTGTTGTTAATTTTTGAATTGGATTGTCTGTCTTTTTGTTGTTGAATTGTAACTGTTTGTTATATATCTCAGATACTAGATACATGATATATAAATATTTTCTCTAATTCTGTTGGTTGTCTTTTAATTTTCTTGATACTGTCTTTTGATGTACAAAAGTTTTTAACTTGGATAAAGTCTAATACCTACTTTTAATCTTGTTACTTGTGCATTTTGTATCATATCTAAGGCTCCATTACCAAATCCAAGGTCACAGAGACTTACATTTATATTTTTTTCTAAGAGATTTATTGTTTTAGCTCTGATATTTAGGTCTTTGACCCATTTTTGAATTAACTTTTGCATATGATGTGAGGTAAAGGCCCAACTTCTATTTCTTTCTTTTTTTTTTTTTTATCTGGGTATCTGGTTGTTCCAGTACTACTTGTCAAAGATTAGTTTTTCCCCATTGAATGGTCTTGCCACTCTTGTCAAAAATCAATTGCTTACAGATATATGGGTTTATTTTTGAACTGTCAGTTCTATTCCTTTGATCTATGTTTATCCTTACCCCAGTACCACAGTTTTGATTACCGTGGCTTTGTAAATTTTGAAATCGGGAAGTATGAATCCTCTAAATTTATGTCTCTTTTTCAAAATTGATTTGGCTATTAGGGGTCCCTGGCAATTCTATATGAATTTCAGGATCAGTTTGTCCATTGCTGCCAAAAAACACAGTTGGTATTTTGATTGGAATTACATTAAATTTGATATAGATATGCACTGAATTCTTGGTTCACAGGTTTTTCCTTGTCCCTCTTGCTTCTGGCCTCCATGGTTTCTGATGAGAAATCTGCAGTCATTCAAATCAGGGAGTTACATACAATGGGATTTCTGCCAACACTCCAGAGACCACAGCTCCTCTGTGTCCTTCTGAGTTTTGGCACCCACAAATAGCATGCCTCCAGTGCTTGATTGCCTGGGGACTGGAGGGGAGAGAGAGGGAGGGGGAGGGGGAGAGAGAGGGGGAGAGAGAACAAACTAAAACACAAAATAGGGAACTCTTTCTGACCTTATTGGTCCCCTTTTCCTTTCCTCAGCTCAGAAAAAGAAAGTTCATCTTGGAGCTTTTTCTGTCCTGATCTTGCATGTACTTCCAAATTTCTGGCTTCCTTCAGGCCAGATGATTTTGAAGGGGAAAAAATTGTACTCCCCCATGGCTGGGTAGAACTTTGAATTCTGGTATTCTTCCCCAGTCGGCCGATTAGATTACCGTTTCCTTGTCCGTGTCCTCAGAGAGCTAGCTAGCTGCTCCATGCAGTCTGTGGGGATTAACAGTTGCATTCAATGGGGGAGATGAGGTGTGTGGGTTATGTTGATTCCAACTTGCTGGGACTGAAAACTCCCTTAAATTGGTATTTCAGCAGTCCTTACAAAATATAGACCCTAATCTCTTTGCTAGTAGGCACGTATCTTCTCCTGGTCCTTGTCTTTAAGTATTTAGAAGTTTTATCTTATTTAATCTGAAGTTTTACATGTTATTATAGTCAAGTTTATCCATCTTTTTCTTCATGGATTAGGCTTTTGTATTGCATGTAAGTACTCCTTTTCAATACTGAGGTCATAAAGGTATCTTCTTGTATATTTCCTTTTATATTTTTTTCTTTCATTTTTATATTTATGTCTTTTGAACACTTGGAATTTATCTTTTCTGTGTGGTGTGAAATAGCCATCTGATCCCTGCCCCCCTCTCCCCCCAGTGAATATCCTAGGACCATTTAATTCATCCTTTAGAGATATCTCCTCTGTCATATGTCAAATTTCCAAAGATATGGGTTTCTGAGTTCTTTATTCTATTTCATTGGTCTGTTGTCTATTCCTCATCAGTTACCTTCTTAAATGAACTATTAAAGATTTAGAAAAAGTTTTGGCATCTGGTAGGGCAAGTTCTCTTCCCTTGTTCTTCAGAATTGTCTTAGCTTTTCTTGACACTTGACCTTTCATGTGAATTTTAGGATAAGCCTATCAAGTTTCAAGGGAAAACTGTTTGGGATTTTGACTGAAATTGCATTAAATTAATATACCAATTTTGGTATAATTACTATTTTTACAAGGTTAAATCTTCCTGTCCACAAACATGATATATCTATCCATTCATTGAAGTCTTCATCTAGGTTCTTTAATAATACTGTTTGGTAATTTTCTTCAGAAAGCACATCTTTCATTAGATTTATTCCTGGATATTGGATTATTTTTGACTATAAACATCATGCTATCATGCTTTTTCTCCCCCCCATTAGATTTCCTTGCTGAGCTTTACTATTAGTTTTAATAATTTACCAGTTTTTTAAAAATTTTCTATATATAATCACATTATCTACAAATAAGGATGGTTTTTTTCTCTACCCCCAACCCTCAATTCTGTTTTCTTTTTTAAAAATAATTTTATTCTGTTTTTTTACAGAGAACATGAAGTTTTATATTTTTTATTTTTCAATTACAGTTGACATTCAATATTATTTTATATTAGTTTCAGGTGTACAGCATAGTGGTGAAACATTCGTATATTTATGAAGTGATCCCCCAATAAGTCTAGTACCCACCTGGTATCACATATAGTTATTACAATATTATTGACTATATTCCTTACACTGTACTTTACATCCCTGTGACTGTTCTGTACCTACCAATTTGTACTTTTTGATCCCTTCACCTTTTTTATCTTGCCCCTCCCCCACCAACCCTCATCCCATCTGGCAACCATTAGTTTGTTCTCTATATCTATGAGTCTGTGTCTGTTTTGTTTATTTATTAATATTTTGTTCTTGAGATTCCACATATAAGTGAAATCATATGGTATTTTGTCTTTCTTTGTCTGAGTTCTTAGTCAGACAGAAAAAGACAAATACTGTATGATTTTTAATGTAATACCCTCTAGTTCCATTCATGTTTGTAGCAAATGGTAAGAATTCATTCTTTTTTATGGCCAAATGATATTCCTTTGTATATATGTACCACCTCTTCTTTATCCAAACGTCTATTGATGGGCATTTAGGTTGCTTCCCTATCTTGACTACTGTAAATAGAGCTACAGCAAACATACAAGGGCTGTCTGGAAAGTATCCAGCTACATAATATGAAAAATAGACACATTGATGGTTGGATTTTTTCTGGACAGCACTTGTATATCTTTCTGAATTAGTATTTTTTATTTCTTTGGATAAATACCCAGAAGTAGAATTACTACATCATAAGATAGTTCTGCTATAATATTTTGAGGAGCCTCCAAACTGTTTTCCATAGTAGCTGCATCAATCTGCAGTCCCACCAACAGTGTACAAGGTTCTCTTTTCTCCACATCCTCACCAACAACTATTGTTAGTTGATTTGTTGATGAGAGCCATTCTGATAGGTGTGAGGTTATAGCTCATTATGGTTTTAATTTGCATTACTCTTATGATTAGTGTCACAGAGCATCTTTTCATATGTCTACTGGACATCTGTATGTACCAACTCTCAATTCTTTTTTTTTTTTTTAGCGTCACATTATTTATTAAAAGTAAGAGATTGGACATTAAGTAAGTGTTCATTATCAGGACTAACTCTCAATTCTTATACATCTTCTTTTCCTTCTTTTATTATATTGGCTGGGACCTCTAATAGTGAGTATAAGCAGTGATAATGGGCATCTTTATCTAGTTCTTGACTTTAATGACAATGCTTTTATGTTTCACTATGAGTGATTTTAACTCTAAGCTTGGTAGATGACTTTTTTCAAATTAAGGTTCTGGTCCCATGGCTCACTTGACAGGCGCACATTTTTGGGGCCCTGCTGACAAAGGCTGGAGCCCGGGGAGCTAGGGATGGGCAGGGGATGAGCTGGTAGACAGAGCCAACTTCAAGCTGGGGTTCTATGGAGTGGGCATTCATCAGTGTGCAGAAAATGCCAGTCCACAGTGTGTGGATGCCCAGATTCTACTAGCTAGGGTCTCTTTGAGAAAACTAGGAGGGTGGGAAGCAGAGTGTCAAGGGTATGAGATACAGAGACCCACAGAGAAAGATGACAGTTTTCGTTCTCTTCTGGTCAGATCTCAGTCCTTCACCCGCTAGACTTCTGCTTCTAAAGGTCCCACCCCTACCCCCAAACCGCCCCAAGAAGGGCAGATGATTAGAGAATTCAGTGGCTGGATACAAATGAGTCCTGGAGTCAGGAGAATAAAGTTTGTCTTTGAGATCGCACAGGAGATGTTTGGGAGGTCAGCCATGTCTCTTCCTTCTGTTCTCTCTCTCTGCTTGCTACTGTCCCTGAACATCCAGTGTCCTCAGTTCCCCTGCAGCCAGGCTGGGAGGTGCAGCCCTCCTCATGACCAGGCCATTCTCTGACTTCCTAGCAGCCCGAGCTGGTTCCAGAATCCCATCACTGAAGTCTGGGGCCTCCAGAGGAGTCAGCTCTGATCCTAGAAGTTTTCTTTGTGAATGGCCAAAGGCTCAGGAAGCTGAGAGCGGAGAACAAGCTGAAACATCACTTTCTCTCTCCAGACCTGGCCCTGCGCTCTATGGAAACAGATGGGTCCTGCTGTCATAATCTTGCTCACACTTTTTCTTATTGTTTATTTTAGGCAGAAACAACACACTAGGATGTTAGGACCTGTGAAATCATAATCCAACCCCTGCATTCCATACAGGAGGCCCAGGGCGGTTATATCACTTATCCAAGGTCCTAGCCCTTCCCTGGCTCCCAACCGGTTCTGGGACCACAACACTGGGCACTATTTCGAGTAGAGATATCTTTGTGGGGAGGGCTGAGTGCCCCTTGGTCCCATGGGGACAGACAATGTAGGCTCTGAGTTTGGGGTCTCATCCAAGTATGGGTCCACACGTCCCTGCACAGCCATGAACATAGGGCAGGCTGCTCGTGTTCGGTGAGTTTCAGCCCTGCAGGCCCCTGCACCTGGGGTTGGGAGAATGAATAGAGACCTTGTTTGGTAGGAATTTCTTCCCTCTGCTGTTTGCCTTGGGTTTTTTCCCCTCTCCATTCCTGGCTGCTAACCCAATATTTGGCTTTCTGTGAGCACTAAATATAATTCTTCGTTTAACCCCCAGAATCATGGTTTCCTACCTGCTTCCCACCACCGGATCCTCAGCCTGGAATGCAAACAGAACCCAGAGGGCATCAGCCACTCAGGGCTGAGGGGGCGGTGGTTCCGGGGAGGGGAGGAGCAGAGGCGGGGAGGGAAGGAGGGCGGGAGCACGCACCCACGCTGGGGATCGCTCAGACCTCCCGAGAAGGGGAGGGACCCGGCAGGGAGGCGACGCAAGGGCAGGGCCCCGATCCTCTCTCCTCCAACCCCAAAGGAAGCCTTGGTGCCACCCACAGCACCTCCGCACACCCCACCCAGCATTCCAGGTTCAGGGAATTGTGCTGTCGAGCTGGGGCACAGTGAAAACAAACAAAACCTGCTCCTCAAGCCCGCCAGCCTGTCTGTCCCTGTCCTCCCCACTCCCCGCCCCGCACCCCGGATGCCTGTAGGCCGGCTGCAGCCCTCTAGGATGGAGGGCTTCTGTGCGGCCCCCACCTTCCCTCTCTTCTCGCTTTGCAGGCAGGGAGAGCTAAGACGAACGGGGCAGTGGAAAATTCCCCTCGGTGCCTCCTGGGAGGAGCTGTTCCAGCAGCTGCTGGTGAGCACCAGGGCTTGTTAGGCACCTGGTTCTCAGGTCCCCCACCGCCTAAGCCCCCCAGCTGGCTTTCCAAGTGGCTGAGCCAGGGAGGGAGAGGCAGGAGCCCCGCTCCCCAGCATGGGTCCATGTTCGTGCCTGTAAAAAATCTCCCCTTACATCAGAGGCAGTTTTCCAGATTTGGGAGCCCCGTGGCCGTGCAGGCCGTCTCCCTGGGGTTGAGCAGGAAAACAGGAGGAGGCACTTCCTACCGCCTGATTTACAGTCCTGGCGCATTTTTGACACACAAACCACTCTAGGGAGGGAGGCTCAATTATGGCCGTGCAGATGCAGTGCCGGCAGGAGTACTTCCTGCCCAGGCGGGGCAGGCAGGTGCTCAGGCTGCCCCTCTGCCGAAGGAGACAGCCAGACCTTGGACCTTGAGCAGTGGGAGCCTCCATCCTGTCTGAAACGCTGCCCACTGCCCGCGCCTCCAAGTGCGCCTGGCACCCCGATGGATCCTGTTGGGGGCCTGGGGTCAGCGGTGGATGGCAGAGCAGGGGGCAATTGGTTAAGCAAGAATAATAAGGCCTTAGCTCCACAAGGAACAGGACACAGGGCGGCAAATGCCTGCAGCAACAACAGGCTAAATGCAGTCAGTGCCATAAAACGTCACAGATCAGTACCCTGGGGATTCAAAGGTCAAAGGAGGCTGCCAGGGAGGTGACAGTGATGTCTGTGCCTGGGGTGGAAGACAGACTCCCTCCCTCCAAGGCTGATGTGGGTCTGTGGGGATTTCCTGAAGGAGGCCCTAGAACTTTCCTTTCTGTTTTCTCTCTGCCTCCTTCCCCCAGCTAACGCCTGCAGGGAGCACCTGCCCCTTTTTTACTATTAGACTGATCAAACCCAGGGGCCAGGGTCTTGGCTTCTGTCAGGGGCCACTGGGTTTCTCCAGGCCAGCACCAGGCCGGCATCGCCCGGGTCTGCCTGTCCCCCTCCAGGCATGCGTGGGCTCAGCTCTCCCTTTAACGTGAGGGGTGCTTTGGGCGCCAGTTCCACTCTCACCTCTTGTGAGAGGGTCACAAGGCTCTTCCTGCAAGACTTCAATGGATTTGGCTGATCCAACGACTAGCCTCGAGGGGCGGGGCTTATGGGCTTCCCACTCCTGGAACTGTGGGCTGTTCTTTGCTCAAGGTGGTCCGCCTCCTGATTTCCCTGCCACTCCTCCCAACACGGACACCCGAGGCAGACCACCAGTCTCCCCTCTGCCCTCCGTGGGAAGGGGTGTGGGCATAACTCCCACATCAACAGAGGGCTGATGGTGTTTCAGTCACTGATCTGGAGGCGGGGGACACGATGATGAAGCAGAAGATCCCCCTACCCTTGAGGATGTCACAGCCCATTGACATCTGCATGGTGCTTTCCAGGTTACAAAGCACTGAGACTTCAGTGGCTGCACTGGGCTTCTCTCTCCACAGGGCTGGGCCTTGGGTAGGGGGTGTAGAGACACAGGGGTCACCTCAGATTCTTAGTCATTTGCCCACATTCTTGCCATCAGCTGATGGGACTTGCTTTCAAACCCTACTCCATAAAAGACCAACCTCATTGGGTTGTAAAGATCGGATGTGTGACAGCGCATACGTCTGGCACGTAGAAGACATCCCATCAGGCTCGCTTTGCTCTTGAGTGCAGGAGCCTGTTGTGGGTTTCATGTGACGCTCCTTGAACATTGATTGAGATGGAAACTGCTGCTTCCGTCCCTCTCCCTTTGCCTTGATTCTTTAGGAGGGTGAGGGTGGGACTAAGACCAGGTTGTAGGGAGGCAGAGGGTGCCGCCCACAAGCGGGGAGAGACATCTGGGGCTTTATTCACACAGGAACCGCGTCCTTGGCTCGTCCCAGTGGGCGGAGGCCTGGGCACGTTGGTATCCTGCCGCGCCTGCTGGCAGAGGCAGCTTGTGGATTTGGTGACAGATTCCTCCGAGGAGATGAATGAAGCAATTGTGCACTTGGTGTAGAAAAGATTCCAGATAGAGGAGATGTTTTCAATGGCAATAACCCTGAGATAGAGGATTTCACCGAGTCAACAAACAGAGGTATCGGCGCCGGCTTGCCTTTGATGGTCCTGTGAGCACTTGTTAGTCTCCGAAGCGGTTCTTGGCACGGATGGACCATGTCTAAAAGCTTTGATTCTCTTCCTCGTTTTAATCACCCTCCTACCTCCTGGAGGGATTCCTAACTCAAATTCTTGGACAACAAAGGCAACTAACGGAATCCCGGTGGGTGAGATCTCAAACCAGAAAGAGAGTTTTCACATAACTCCATAGATGCCCCTCCTGGCTCGCACTGATGACCAGGTTAAAAAGGGGTCTCTGAGGACTTTGGGGGACTTTGTGGGGAGAAGGGCTCTCCTCACCTGCTTATCACAGTTCAAGAGATAGCTAAGGGCTGACTGAGAGCAGAGATGGACTTGCAGAATGTTTGCTTGGTGAATATTGGATTTTTAACAAGTTTCCTCCGGAAGCTTGAGGGCTGTGGTTGCGGGGGGGGGGGGCGGTCAGAGTGAGGGAGGACCTGGAGGAGGTGTGTGCTCAAGCCAGGGGCAGGCCACACGACCTGAGGCCCCATCCCATGCTGTGGAGAGTTGTATGTGGAAAGCACCAAGCATGCAATGATCCCAGTTGGACAGCCCCAGAGCAGCAAGAATGGGGTGGCATTGGGGCAGGGGTGAGGGGTAGAGGGTAAGACTTGGAAACTGGAGTGGGAGACGTGCTGGCCTGGAGGTACCTGGGTGGATGGGTGGGATTCCAAAGATTTAGAATCCTCTTCCATCCTGCCTTAAGAAGTTACCCCAAGACCACATTTCTGGGTAGTCCCAGAGATTGCTCAGGGAATTCTGTGAGAATGGATGAACTTGGCATTGGAGAGAGCCCTCCAGCCTCAAGGCTTTCTGAGTGGTACCTTGGCCTGTGGTAGTGTCAGGCAGGCCAGTGCCCTTTCATTGACACTGCAGCCAGGCAGGGCACCATGGTGGCTCCTGGGGAGGGGAGTGAGGTCAGAAACAGAAACTGTAATTAAATCTTTTTTTACTTGCCCTCACCCCCCAGCAGGAAGTTATTCTTGGTGCTCAGTAAGGGGGATGAAGGGGCGGACTGTGAGCCAAAAGGCTGCCTTTGACCTCGTGGCCTTCCTGGCGATTGGGTGGAGAGGTGTTTAGACTGAAGAAGAGATTTCCTTGAGCACCTTCTGAAAATAGAACAAGGATCTATCTAGTGTGACTCTTTCCAGATTCTTCTGCCACTGCGGTGGAGAGAAGGCCAAAGCCCTGAACCCTGGCCTTCTGTATCTGTAACTGCTGCTCCCTGGTTCTCTTCCCTCGGATGTCAGGTTCAATGTGGACAGCATCCTGGAGACACAAGCGGAGTGGCCCCACGTGTGTGGGCGGACGCAGGTGTGGTCGTGGTCAGCCAGGGACTTCTGTTTTCCAGATCGGTGGCCTGTGCTTTGGCTGAGCAGGTCTTGGAAACACGCTCCACCGGCAGCTCCTCCTCCTGTTCCCCTGGAGTCAGACAAGAGCAGGAACTGCAGGCCTGAGGACGCTGAGCGAGAAAGCAGAGGCAGAGGATTAGCTGTGTTGCCAGCACTCCCCTTCCCGTGCTTTCTTCCAGGGGCTGTTGGGAAGGAAGGGCCATTCCTCCTGCCGCATCCCCTGGGCGCTCTCCACTCCCTCAGTACCCCCAGCCCTCACCTCTTCCCCCCAAATTGGAGCCGGGGCCCAGCAAGTGGGGCCAAGAGTGCAGCTTGGTCTGGTCTCCTGCGGAAAGGATTCCAACGTCTCCCATTTGACAAAAGCCAAAGTCTACAAGAAACAGAACATGGGGTCCAGCTTCTTGGAGCAGGGACTGTAAACCCGTCACCTTCCAGAAGAAAAATCACCAGCCACTCAGGGAGCTGCCTCTAAGAGGAAGACTCGGGATCCTGTTCTTTTGCTCCAGCTGCTCCTTGGGGCAGAATTCTCCTGCACTTGCATTTTTATTATACAAAAAAGAGGTCTCCTCCGTGTCCCTGGGAGTCTCCCCCTCGCACTCATGCTTCCTCGCTCCTGCCGCAGCACCTGTGCGGCCAGCTGGAGCCCGGAGTGTTCTGGAGCGTTTCCCGCATGTGTATGTGCAATTTCCTTTGCACAATTAGTAGTTAGTCACCCCGACCGTGGCAGCGTGTGTGACTTCACTGGCATCTCAGCAGTGGAGGAATGAGCTGGGGAGGGGTCGGGAGTCCTGGCAGGGCCCTGATCCTTGATGCGGGCGGCCCTGCCCTCCTATCTCCTCCCCCATCCCCATTTCCAGCCGCCGCTCAGCCCTGGTGTCTTGTCCTTACTATCACTCATCCTACCCTCTTCTCTCCATCCCTGCCACCATGACCTTGGCCGAGGCTGCCCAGATACCTGCAATAGCCTCCCCCTGCCCCTCCCTTGCTTCTTCGCCACGTCCTCACACTGAGGCCAGAGTGTTTTTCTAAACTTCAGTGTGGCCTTGCCACTCCCAGCCTTAACGATGGCATCCAAGTGGTTCAGTGTGGCCCTACCCAAAACAGCTAGTGTTTGGCCTTGGCTCACAGAGACTCATCTCTTGCCACTTCCACTGGCTTCCCGCTTTCCCAGAGTGTGCCCCCGGCCTGGCCTCTGACCCTGGGCACGCGTCTCCTTTTCAGGGGGCATGGTGCTCACGTGTGTGTGCACGCGTCCTGTCCAGCGCCTCTGAATCGAGGTGTCCCTTGAGCTGTTTTTCTCGCAGGAGACCGCTTCCTCCTTGAGAACTCTCATCTGTGATACGTTCCATTGCAGTGGCCCGTCTAACGTCCCTTCCTTCTATGTTTTGGTAACAAGGTGATCGATTACCCTATTTTTATTTAAGGAACCTACTTCCCTGTCTGTGTGCTTTGTGGCAAATCAGCTTTGTCTCGTTCTGAGTCTGGGGCAAACGGTTTCGGCATAAGCTAATCAGAGCCACGGCAATTGGTTCAGGAATGGGCACGTGACCAAAGTAAGCCAATGAGCTTGGGGAAAATTTTGTCAGTAGTTTCCAGGTAAGACGCTTCCCTGCTCCTCTGGGAGATCTCTGGGTGTGTTGGTCTCTTCCCTGGACTTGGAGGGGGCAGTCTGAACCCCAGGAGTTTTGGCAGTTGGTGTAAGAAGAAAGCTAATCTTGCCCAAGGCAGAGCCAAGAGACGGAAAGACGGAAACTGGATGCTTGGTGACGTTGTCGAGCAGCCGAATCAAACTGGACCTGAAGCCAGTCTTGGCCCTGTGCACCTTGAAGTCACTTTTGTTATTGAGCCAGTTTGAGTTGGCTTTTTAAGTTTCATGCGTAAAATTCCTAACGTACTCTTATTTTTCTGTCACTCTGGTCACTCTTTTCACTTTTGCCCAAGTTTCTCTTCCTGTTGTATGACTGTACGTCAAGGGTTTATCCTTGCAGTCATTTACCAATTGGATGACCTATGTGACCTGTGTAACTTCCGTTTGTCACTGTCTTCCAAATCCGTAACACCTAAGGTCCAGGAAGGGCTCTCTCACAGCTTTCTAGCATCTCTCACTTGTCTCACAAACATCTCAAACTCAAAAAACTCAAAATTGAACTTTTTATCATGTCCCGCAATTAGGCTGACCAGACGTCCCATTTTAAACGGGACAGAAGACAATGGTCCTGTCCCATTTCAGATGCCCTGTCTGGTCAGCCTGGTCTCCCTGGGCTGAATTCAAGGAGTCAGGAGGCTGACCAGACATCCCGTTTGAAAGAGGACAGGACTGTTGTTTCTGTCCCATTTCAAGCGGGACGTCTGGTCAGCCTACCCGCAGTCCTGTTGCTTGTCCCCATTCCCTACCTTTGTTAAAAACACAGCTGTGCATGCTGATCAAGCCCGAAGCTGGATGCCACCTTCCTTCTTGCAGGCCACTTCCACGCCCAGTCCCTCCGCACAGCCTGTCCCTTCTCCCTCCTCACATCCACCCAGTCTGCCCCTCTGCCCTGTCCTCATGCCATCCCTTCTGTTGTCCGTCATCTCACACCAGACAAAGGCAGGGTCTCCGGGAGAGGGGTCTCCAGCCCTGGCCGGTCACTTTCTGAATTCGGCCTACAGCAGAGGGGTTCTCCTTCCCCATCTAAACTCCCGCTCTCAGAACTATTGCTGTTCTAGGCCTTCCCATCTTCTGGAAGGTTCTAGGTCATGCAGGCCTTGGCCTGTGCCCCTTGCCCAATCTTTAGCATTCAGCCTTTCTACCACCCTTTCATCACATTCTTGTGCTTCAGGCTTAGGTTCCCCCCACCCCCACCTTAGCTGCTCACTTGTGTATCCGGCAGCCTTCCCTGCAGACCCCGTCTCAACCGCACCGCACTGTGCCAACTTTGGGACTGTAGGCTTCCTGCGGCGAGGACACAGGACTCCCAATCCCCCTGCGTGCCGCTCACACAAAGGGGGACCTGACCCCCACGTCTGTCCTTGTCCCCCGCCTTAGGCTGTGAGCTCAGTGAGGATGAAGGTGCCTGACGTCCTCAGTCCCCAGCAAGCCCTTGGCCTGTAGCACGTGCTCAGTAGATGTCCGGCCCAGCCAAGGAACGAATGGCTGAGTGAGCGAGCACGGAGACTTGGCCTGGGAGCCCACGACCTGCAGCTGGATGAGAAGAGGACCTCATCCAGCCCCGAGATGAGCTGCTCCTGCAGTGGAGAACCTTGGGCATAGCTGGGGGGCTGAATTGTCCCCCTCCCCTGCCCCTCGGGCCTTCTGATGGACAGCAGCAGCAGCAGGCGTGAAGAGAAACTGAAGTGGTTATCCTCAGCCCGGGGTCTATGGGGGGACTCTGGGGGGCGTAGTTAAGACCTCTTTGATCCTTAGAATTCTTGGGAAAATTATTTTTGCTGCTTTTGAGGGGCAGGTACAAGGAAACTTCCAGGCAATTAGGAAATACCAGGTAGGGAGCAGAGGCGTGTGTTTAAGGTGGAAAGGTACTCTGGCTGCCTTCTCTGCTGTCCCTGCCACCTGTCCCCTGTCCCTACCCCCATTCTGCTAGGCCCAGCTCTAGTCCCACCTCCTTCAGGGGGCCTTCCTGGGCCACCAGCATGGGATCGTTCCCTCCCGGGGGAGGAGAGGCTCCATTTCCCTTTTAGGCAGGTCTAGAGGCCTGAACACATGCTTGTGGATTCAAAGTGTGAGAGAGGCTGCAGGGGAGCCTGCCGCCGATCACAGTCCCAGGGCATCTGCCCTGGTCCTGAGTGGTGCGTCCTGATAACCAGGAACCCTGCTGATGCTCCCTCCGCCTGCCGGGAGCGCCCCTAACCCCGCTGCCGGCAGGCCCTCTTGAGGAGGTTGCATTCCGTGGAGTGGGGTGGCATTTCCAGGCCCTCCTCTCCCCTCCTGCCCACTCCTGGGGTGGCGTGGAGCAGGAGACGTGCTTCAGCGCTGCTCGGCAGGGTGCTCAGCCGGCCAGGGCAGGGCTGACCTCGACAAGGGCCACGTGCTGATGTCATGTTCCCGCCCAGCGTGTCATTGTGGCACGTGCCCTCCGTGAAGCGAAGCCCTGCTCACTGATGGCGTTCTGGGCTCAGGACAGCAGGGAGCCGAGGACAAGCCATAGTCGGCGGCGAGAGGCAGCTCAGAAGCCACTTGGAGTGGCGTCAGTCTGCTCTGTAGTCACAAGGGACCTCATGGGGCCTTTCCGACTGTGGCTGTGGGTGCGCTCCTGCCCAGGGCCCACCCTCAGCAGCAATTGTGTTTGTCTTCGCTGCCATTCCCCCACCCCACCCCCACCCCTCACCCCGCCTTCCATCTGCTTCCAGCAGACTCCAAGCACCACCCTTTATCTCTCTAGAAGAAAGCTCACAGAATTACCGTTTCCAGGGATATTAGAATTTTATTAGGGCGTTTCAAGGCCAGAAGGTCTTTAAGAAGTGCAGTAATATTGGCGGAATCTGACAGGCTGTTTTGGAGGAAATGAAGAGACAAAAGGATCTCCCTCGTCCCCCCACTCCTTTCCTCTTCCCTCCCTCCCTCCCTTGCCTCCTTCCTCGGCATACTTTGGTTAGGCCCTGTGACACTGGCATACGAAGGGGTCTAAGAGCTGATTCTTTCCTTAGTGAAGCCCTTTGCCTCAGTCTATGCCTAGCCCCCTGCTTTAAGCAAAGCCTGCTCCTGAGATGGGCTCCCTCTGGGGTGGCTCCGCCCTGGTGAACTTGAAGCTCATGGGGCCCAGTTTGCTGGGGCTGAAGGCACCCAGCCAACAGCAGTGGTTTCCTTAGCATCGATCTCGCTAAGGCTAGTGCTGGTAGAGAGATTTGCAGCTGGAGACCAAGTCCAGGGCCTGTGGATGGTCAGAGCATGTAAGTGTGGGGTGATGGGCCACCATTGCACTCCCAGTGCACGCCCAGAACTGGGAGGTAGGGAGCTAGAGGCTCCCTCGGCCTTGGTAACTGGGAAAAGGCTGGTGGGGAAAAGAACTTTTCTTTTCTTCTTCTTTTTTTTTCAGGGATGGGGGGGAACTTTGTGAATAAAATCTTCCTAATTAGCCTCCATTCTGGAGCATTCCTAGGACTATACATCAAAATGTAAAATGTGCAACTCCTTTGGCCCAGCTTTTCCATTTCTGGGAATTTATTTCAGGGAATGTCCGTTTATTTCAGGGTAGTCTTGTTTAAAATAGTAAAAACATGAAAACAGCTTAAATATTTATTAACGTGAAGTTGACTAGTAAAATTGAGAGTTTATTTATTCAATAGAATACAAAGCAGTTATTAATATGTATGGTCATCGAAAGCTATTTGTGATAGAATGTCTAAGGAAAAAGCATATTTCAATGACCAAGTTCATGCAAATTACACTTATATTTACATATGCATTAAAACTGAGGAAGGCTTTATAAACCAACCTATTATAGTAGCAGTCTTTGGGAAAGGATTATGAGTAGATGGTCAATATTTACTACAATATTTTTGTATTATATGAATTTTTAAGAATGTGCTTGTATCACTTTTTTCATAAGAAAAAATATATTTCTAATTTGAAAAAATACCATCCTTGTGCCTTTTTTGAGGATTGAAAGGGAAAAAATATCAGTAAATGCCTTGAAAAGTAGCTGATTTGAGAGTAAACAATGTGAAAAAGATATGTGTTGATGGTTGACATAATTAAAGTCAGTATCAATTGTAAGAAAAATAGTATGTTCACTGTAAATTACTTTTGAAGACTTATTCTGTCAAACTGACAACTTGTGATTAAAGCTAAACACTTAAAATTCACATGAATGTTAAGGGAATAGTATATGTTGGTCCTCCCTCTATCTGTCTCACACTCCCGGGGGCTCCTGAGAAATCAGAGTTGAATGGGATCTGGGACTCAGGTGGTGGTTAGTGGCCCTGCCTGCCAGTGACACATTTCAAGGGCACAGGATCCCACAGTGAAAAAATGGGAGGTCACGAGAAACGTGGTTACTTTACTCCTTTAGCAGACCTTGTCTTGGCCATACATCAACAAGTATTTAATTGAGCACTTAGTGCATGCCCCACTGAGCCATGGAGACAGACAGAGCTGAGGGGGGAAAAGGTTCCTGCTCTCTAGGAGCCTGTATCTATCCCCTCCTAGAGCATCACCAGTAGCTGGTGATATTAGAGCAACAATTCACCTAGCAGGTTGTTGACCGATGCATACATGAAGGAATCCAGGAGAGTGGATAAGGGAGGGCAGATGGTCAAGTGGGCAAGAATATTTGTCCTGGGGATGACTAAGATTGGGAACCACAAAGTCCTTGCTTGAGATGCAGTAGCTGTAATTTCTGAGGCGAGGATGTAGTGCCCCTGAGAATTAGAATGTCTGAGGTCAAGTTTGAGGCAATGCTGCGTGGTGACTAACCAAAAGCAGCGCTGGTGGACGCAGACCAACTTGGGTTTGGATCCTGGCTCTGCTGTTTACCGACCGCGTGGCCCGGGGCAAGTTACTTAATCTCTAAACTCTAATTTTTTCACTTGCTGAGAAAAAAAGAGAAAGGAATAGTAACAGTGTGAGATCATGTAAGTAAAGCACTTCACATAAAGTTAGTTCCTGTACCAGCTTTTTCAGGTAGGTATTTTCATACTCGTTTTACAGAAAAGAAAACAAGCTTAGGGGGGAAACGGTGAAGTCTAACTCCAAAGCTTAAGCTCTTGCTTTCATGTCAGCCTCCCTCCGAAACCCCTCGTCCCCATACCCCGACTCCTCTGGCCTTTCTGAACTCTTCTCCAATCCCCCAGGCATAATTGTACCGGGTCTGGTCTCAGTCACCCTTCTTTCACGTTTTGCGTCAAAGACAACACTGAATTCTCCTGACCTTGATAGCGGCACCATCGTGAGACTAAAGAGTTGGGAGGAGTCAGAGCGGAAGGATGAGAATAAAGAGGATGACTCAGAAGTGATCACTTCGAAAAAGCAGGAGAACAATGGCATTTCTCGGACCGAAGGTTCAGGAGCAATGGGGCCACAGGCAATGTTTTCTGAATGGGGCAGGAGCCCGGAGAACTTCCTGTTGCCTCGCCTTGGGAGAGAGAGTGGGTGGGCTGGAAGCGGGGAGCGGAAGTCAGGCGCCTGCAGCGATGCAGACGAGGAAACCAGGCACCGAGATGCGGGGTAGTCACTGCACCGATGAACAGAGGTTTGAAGTAAAGGGACAAGACCAGAGTCTAATGACATCGTGTTCCTATCATTGGGGGACCCCAATCTCCAGTGGTACATGAGGATATTTGTGCATGGAATAAGGGGTAATAAATTTATTATTTTTACTGTTTAAATTTCCAAGCATTCCGATTCTTTTATTTTCTTCTGTGACTTCTGTCACATCCTCATTTTCTCTGATATTGTGCAAATGAGGACCTCTTTAGGAAGAGATTACACGAAGACGCTTGCTGCCTGTTCAGGAATCCATACGTTATTTTCACGAAAGGGAGGTGGTTCAGGAAGTTGGCATACACCTGCTCGGAAGCCGGCCTGCGTGTGACAACTCCGTCGGAGCAGTTGTGCAGAAGGGAGGGTCACAGCACGGGAAAGAGGCCTCTCCACCTCCGGCAGCCGAGGTAGTGCTGGGGGTGAAAGGAGGCAGCTCGAGCCTTGGTTTGGCTGGAGGAGGCTGGCTGTGCCCAGGAAGGGAAAGGGAGGGGGCGTGTGTGTGCCCAGGCTAGGGTGGGGTGGGCTTGATGGCAGCTTAGTGTGGAGCAAGCTCATCCAACTCGCAGCCTGCGGGCCGCATGCGGCCCAGGACGGCTTTGAATGCGGCCCAACACGAATTGGCAAACTTTCTCAAAACATTTATGAAAATTATGCCCAGACCTTTTTTTAGCCCATCAGCTATCATTAGTGTATTTTATGTGCGGTCCAAGACAATTCTTCCAATGTGGCCCAGGGAAGCCAAAAGGTTGGACACCTCTGGTGTAGAGCTTGACCTCACCCCTTCTAACTGTGGTACTGTGAGCCTCAGTTTCCTCTTTACATAGAGATTACAGTAACATATATGGGGCAACTGACCCATTGTGGTCTGACTGGGAGTGGATATTCAGTAAGTGCTCTCCCTTCTCCTCTTTTGAGGGTTCTCCGAGGCCAAGGCCATCGTGTGGCAAAACTCTCTCCTTTCCTCCTATGCCTGGAACCCAGGGGATAGTTATGCAAACTACAAAGTCCTTCTCTGCCAACTCCTGCTTTGTGACAAGGCCCACCTGGTTACCTGCTGTCTGGGCAGGTGAGCTGGCAGGCAGCAGATAGGTAAGTTATTTTTAGCACCCCGCATGGGATGACGTGTGTGACTTTTAAGGTCACATACCGTATCAGTGCTTATCAGACATAGGCTCATGGCGTTGGCGTGCATGAAGAGGAAATGGCAACAGGATCACGCCAGGAAAGGGGCCTCCTGCTGGCCCAGGCGGAGTGGTGCCGCCTGTCGTTTGCCCTAGCTGGGCGTGCAGGTGGAGGTCCCAGCCTGTGCAAGTTTATTCTCGAATGTGCCACCTTTTCACACAGCTCTGTAGATTTGCACACACACCCTCTCCCTGTGCTTCTTGTTCCTACTCTGGTGAACTCCTACCAATCTTCCCACACCTTTTCCTGACTCCCCAGACAGTGTTAGGTACCCCATGGGGGCTGCCATGATGCCTCGGTACAGCCCTTCACACATACCGTTGTGAGCGCACGCCGTAGTCATCATCTGCCTCTGAAGCCACGCCAAGACCCTGCTGGGGCCAGGGCTCTGCTTGATTCTTGTTTCCAGCTCCGGGACATTACGCAGTGCTTGGCACATGATGGGTGTTTGCGGAATGAATGAATGAATTTTTGTCAGTTTTATACCATCTTTCCTTCTCCTCTCGGTTCCCACAAAGTACTCTCCAATTCTGCATTACTTATTTTTAAAAACGAAAATGAATTCAAATTGCTTTTCTTTCAAGAAGTTCACAGCTATTCACAGACACCATCGGAGATCTAGGGAATCCAAAGTCAAGGGTGAAAAGCCCTGTCCTTCATCCTGGAGTTAGAAGACACTTGTGTCTGGGTTGCCTGCGGTCAGCAGGTAGATGTAACGTAAGCAATACAGCAAAGGGACACAGAAGCTCGTCATCCAAGTGCCTTGGGTGACCTGCTCCTGACCACAACTCCGGCCCTGGGTCACTCACTGCTGGGCTGGCTGAGCCAGACTTCCACGAAAGAGCTGCCTTCATAATGGGTTAAAGCACCTTGGGAAAGCTGAGGCTCTAGGAAGTCAGGGTCAACCGGGGGGTCTGCCCTCAGAGTTCAGGTTTCCATCTGGCATGTGGGGGCCTTCTTTACCCTGGGCGTGATGACACGGACTGGATTTGAATGCCCAGACAGCCAGGACGGGTGCATACCCTTCTTCTCCCCAGGTGCCGAGGCCTGTATAAACCTCGTCTTCCCTCAGGGCCCTCGTGGGGGAAGGCCTAGTGCCATGCAAAGGGTCAGGGCAGCATGGAGCAACTCGAGGGGTCTCTGCTATGCTTGGAGGCCTCCACTCCGGACGTGCGTGGCACTTGCGCTCTGGTTGCTGAGCTGGTAGGCCATCCTATGGACTCACAGATAAACTGACTCGGTCTCCACTGGGCTCCATTGCCTCTGAGATAGGCTGACCCAGTGTATAGTTTAAATGGGACAGAAAATAATAGTGCTGGCCCATTTCAAATGGGACTTCTGGTCGACCTAGTCTCACTGCACTAAATTCAAGGTGTCATTAGGCTGACCAGACGTCCAATTTGAAGCGGGACAGGACTGTTGTTTTCTGTCCTGTTTCAAAAGCTACATCTGGTCAGCCTACTCTGAGGGGTTAGGATTCACTAGGGTTAGATTTTCAGAGATGGTCTGGGGAAGATGCTTGGAGAAACAATAGCATTTTACAGGGTGTGTGTGTGTGTGTGTGTGTGTGTGTGTGTGTGTGTGCAGATTACAAGTACGGCAAGAAGAAGAAGAATTAAGCCCTAACTTGGACTCTGAAGGATCCTTCTTGTAGAATCTTGGAGCCTGATTTTGAACAGCCTGCTAATCACCAAGGCACCAGCTGCTGAGGAGTGAGAACGCACCTGAAATCCTGGCCCTGGATTTTCCTCATCGCATCCACAAAATGAGATACCAGAAGCTCCGAGAAGATGCTACTTCAGAGGTTGAAATTACAGACCTGTAGCAGCCGAAATGGCTCTTTGCGGTAATAACTATTCTAGCGCAGGTTGGAAAAGCCTCGTAAACGTTGCCCTTGTTTGAAATCTTCCCCTGATCCCCACCCCAGCACCTCCCCCGTGCTGAACTGGTTGGGAGGAAGAGTGACTATTTTCCCTTTGTTTGTGTTTCAGAGCCGAGCTGTCTGGAACTGCTGTCTGGGAGAGCCTCTTCCCCATCCTAGCCAGTGTACCCAGCAATCAGGGCCCATTACCCAACCCAGGGCTGCCTGGCCAAACATTTGTAAGATCCGGAGGGGTTATTAGCAGAGGGCAGGGGGTGTCTCTGTTTGAACCTCCGACAGTCACTGTGAGTCCTGATCTGAAGTCACTCGCCTCTTAACTCATAGGCATTCAAACGACACGTTGGGAAAGAGAGAGAACAATTTAAATCAGAGTTTCTCAACCTTGTCTGCACCTTAGAATGACCGAGGAACTTGGAAAAATCCAGGTGCCCAGGCTGCAGTCCGGAGGGTTAAATCAGAACCTTGTGGGGTGGGGGGATGGAACCCCGGCATCTGTATTTTTAAACTCCCCAGCTGACTCTGATATGCAACCCAGGTTGAGAATCTCTACTTACATGGCACTTTGAGTTTCTGCTGGTCATTCTACCTGACTCTGGAAGTCCTGGACCCATGGGGATGTCCAACCTTGAGGCTTCCTGGGGCCACATCGAAAGAAGAAGAATGGTCTTGGGCCACACATAAAATACACTCACACTAATGATGGCTGATAAGCTAAAAACAATGGTCCGTGCACAACTTTGGTAGTGTTTTAAGAAAGTTTACAAATTTGTGTTGGGCCACATTCAAAGCCGTCCTGGGCCACATACGGCCCATGGCCCGCAGGTTGGACAAGCCTGCCCTAGACTCTAGAGTGAGGATGAGGTCACGGACAGGACGTTTCTGTTCTCGTGGGGCGGGGCCTGGGTCCTTGTGTTTCTCCCGTGATGAGCATTATCTCCACACTGCGTTAGGTACAGCAAGGCCCTGGCACTTCACTAACGTGACCAGAGCAGCCGGACTGCATGGTAATCTAAGTGATTTCCAAGTAGAATGTTGACCAAATAGATTTAGCTTACACCCCGACTTTCAAACCTGACCCATTGTGACTCCCCTGCATTCCCCCCCTCAGTGGGTGGTTAGCCCTGCCGCAGTGGCCCTGCTGGAAATTCAGGCATCGCCGTCATCCTCTTCTGTGTCCTCAGCCCCTCCGTGGACCCCCAGGTTCCACAGATGCTACTTCCTAGTCTTTGTGGATGCCCTCTGGCCCTGCTTTGGGTCGGCCTTACACCTCCCTTCTCTGACCGACGCCTCCTACCTGGCCTCCTGGTCTCTAGTCTCATTCCCTTCTGCTCCATCATCGGCCTAAAACCCACCTGAGAGCCTTGTTGCTTTCCTAGTGGAACTTAGGTGTCTTGGCACGGCCTGCGGCATCTGATTGCTGAGCACCTTCCCGGCTTTGTCTCCCGTCCTGTCACCGCAGGGGCCCTGCTGTCACCGTAGGGGCCCTCTACTCCAACCACAGAGAACGTGGCCTTCTCATGAGCCTCTCCTTGGCTGTTCCTCCTGCCCTGTTCCTGTCTGTCTCCTGTTGGACTCCTTCTTACTTATGTCTCAGCGGTCTGACCCTCTTCTGTCCCCGGGCTGTACCAGTGCCTGCTGTGGCCCTGCTCCGTGTACATTGTGTCGTGAACGCTGTACCCTGTGGGTCTCTCCACTAGACGCTGAGCTCCTGGCTGGGGGATGGGAGCTGTGTCTTTCTTTTCTTTGCAGCCTGGGTGCCCACACCGTCCCCGGACTGAAGGAGGCCTTTGTGTTTGACGCCTGAACTTGCTCCAGCCGCATCCTCTGCTTCCCGCGGGCTGAGACCTGGCTCAGCTTCTGCAGAGCCCGGAGGCCGGGACAGTGTGGTTGGGCCCCCTTTCCACCTTTCTGTCCTGCAATTGTTTCTCCTTTCCTTGAGGGTTCGCTTCCATGTACCCAGCCCCTTCGCCCTCAAATTCTTTCTCTCCCCATCAAAGTCTTTGCTCTAAAATGCAAGTAACTGCTATCACCTTCCCCCTGCATCTTAACATTAAAAAAGAAGCCAAAAGAATTACTTTCTAACCGTGGAACTATCTGGCCATAGAAGGAAAAGTCGGAGGACAAAAACTGAGGGTGAGATGGCCTCCTGCGGAAACGCTCCTCGAGGGCTGTCACGCGTCCCCCTTCGGAGTCCGGACTGGGAAAGGGGGCAGCTTCCCCACCTTCTGTGGCAGCAGGAAGAACAAAAAGATGTTTTTGGATCCTGGTTTCTCTCTTGGCTCACCCCACACCCCTCCCCGTAGGGACTCGACCTTGGGACAGTGTGTCCTAGGGCTTGCAGAAGGTGTGGGTCATGACCATTAGATCTGCCCGTGGAAGGGACACAGAAAAAGGCAAGAAATGAGAATCAAACATGAGGACAGGTGGGCCCCGGGCCGGCCCCAGGCGGAGGGGGTCGGAGGCAGTGCCGGAGTACAATGACTGTCACCCGGGAGCAGAGGGCAAAGAAGGGAGCACCGGGGAGGTGGGCTGTGCACGACCTAGACCCTAGACTACCTGGGTGTGACCATGTTCTGCGCAGGATCGGAGCTCACGCTCAGCAGAGGAGCCACAGCGGACCTCTGCTTCCACCGTCTGTGCCCCCAAAGTCTGTGACTCCTGTGACATGGAAACCAGCACCCGTAGGGGGAGCTTGGTGCCCCAGTCGACTGAGTATGTCTTGTGACATGAGGCACTGTGCAGTTTTCGGGCAGGCAATGGTTTACGATTTCCCGGGTCCCCAAGTGCAAAAGTAGGCAGGATTCACCTGCAGACTTGCAGTCAGCGCCCAGTGGTCTTTGGGCCATTTGGGCCAGGTCATCAAGGGCCATCTTGCTGCCATGGGGCTCCTTCCTTCAGAAGTGTGTGCAGCCACAAGGCAGCGTGTCCAGCTTCGGCCACTCGCTGAGGGACACTCATACTGACCTGATACCAACTCGCTCCTTCGACCGTGGCAGTGTCCTGCCCTTGAGTCAGAGGCAGGACGCCTAGTGTGGCAAACAGGCCAAGCAGGTGGTGGTCACTCAGCTTCCAGGGGCTCCACAGAGATCCCCTCACTCGCCTTTCCCCCATATTCTCTTACACTTCACTTGTACCCCCTCATTTCTTATTAGCATTTCACCCCATGGTCTCAAGACACTATCTCTGGTGAAGATGCAAGTGCCTCAGTTTCTGTACAGTCACTTAGCTCCCCGGGCACTTGCTCAATTGGGGGCGTTTCCATGAAAGGGGAGGCAGAGGGAGGATGGGGTGGGGTGGGCAGCAGGCAGACACAGGCTCTGGTTCGGCCCTAACAAAAACCACTGTGGGTGAGAATCCAGAGCTTTTCTGCTCTCCTTGTCTTGAGGTCTAATCATGAGTTATTCTTTAGCAGGAAGGAAAAGAGAGGAGAGAGGGCTATAAGGGAGGGGGCAGGGAGAAACCCACAAAATACAAAGAGGACGGGACAACACTAACCAAATCCGTTCTGGACTTCTTGGAGGAGACCACAAGTGTCTGGTTTTCAGCAAACGGCTTGGAGGCCCACTTTGAAACCTAGCTCGCATTTTGGAGGGGCAAGGCAGGGCTGCTCCAGGCCTATGATGGAGAAAGAAGCCAGGTATAGGGTGTGCTGACACATTGTGAAATGCTCCATCTTTCTACCTGAGTGCCACCTGGCCTTGGAGGCCCCGGGGGACGTCTGTATGTGCCCTCACAGCCTCGCTGACGGAACCCGTCTCTTCAGTTGTGTCTTGTGAGTTAGTCTCGTGCTTGTTGGAAGGATCTGAGTCTCGTCCATCTTCATTCTCCCCCATGGTGCCTCATGGTGCTGTGCATGTAGCAGGTGCTCAGTAAACTCAGCCAGAGCCCCGCTGGCTTCTCCTGCAACTCCGGGGACCTCTGCAGCATGACCCATGCTCCCTTCAGAGCAGAGAGGCTGCGAATTGCTATCAGGTGGGAGTGGTGTTCTTAAGTCCACCTGTGTTTCCCTGTGACCTTGGCAGAGCCACTTTGTCTCTCCGCCATGCCCCTTCCTGGCCCCCACAGCGTCCTGTGCACACATGGGCTCTTCCATCTGTGCACAGAATGCTCCAGATTCTGGGATGAAACATAGTCTGTCCAGGTGCAAGTGACTGTTACTTTAGTACTTCAGACACCCTCCCTTTTCCCCTGTTAAGGAGTCTTTGAAATTAAGCTAGAAAAGAAATATTTGCACAGAGATTTCCCCCAAGGCCATTTTTAATACACCTGGTAATCAGCACGGGCTTTCAGAAGTGTGGCCATCACTGCCCAAACTTATTACATCGTTTGACTAACATCCTTTTGTGAATGTTTCTGATAAAAATATTTTTGATTAAAATTTTTTTTCTAATGAGGCTATTGCCCTCCTTTTTCACCTAAGGGACAGAGGTACCCCACTGTGGCAGGGTGTTTAAATGGCAGAAGACTTCTGGACTATATCCTACACGTCTTCTTGTGAGAGCCTGAAGGTGATTTCCGAGCCCGGGAGAAACTCGTTTTGCTTCTGGGATGACATCGAGGCGCCGAGGATGGAGGTGGCTATTCAGGGCTGTGTCCCAGAGCACACAGCGACCAGTCCTGGTGTGGAGGAAAGGACCTAGGTCCTCTGACTCGCCCTTTGCTTCTTAGAGAAGTGTCTTTGGAAAAATTATGATGGAAGAGTGACTTCTCTTTAGCAACCTCATCTTCCCTGTTCTAAGACTTTTCTCCTCACCTGCCCCACACCATCCTTTTAAAGGATGTTTGGGAATTGTGCATGTTTGACTCAGCAGTACTTTTCATTCTATCCTATTTCCCCTCCCCTTCCCTGCCCTCCCCTGCCCTCCCCTCCCCTCCCC
>PVJL010014207.1:0-28953 GCA_004026885.1 Lyroderma lyra | reverse complement strand
GGGGGTGGGGACTGTGCAATGGTGGAAGCTGGGACACCCATTGGAAAGCTTTTACAGTAGTCAAGAAGTGATGTTAGTTTGGATCTTGATAGTGACAATGGAGGTGATGAGAAATGGTTAGATTGTAGGTTTGTTTTGAGCCAGTAGGAGTTTGTGATGTATGTATTATTGTATGAGAGAAAGAAGTCAAGAATAAATCAGAGATTTTTTGACCTGAGCAATTGGAAGGATGGAGGAGCTGTTAACTGGAATGGGTACGCGTGTGGGTTTTGGGAGAAGGCCAAGAGTTCAGTTTCCAACAAAACTGAGTTCACATTGTTCTTTGACATCTAGATAGAGATGTCAAGTAGAGAGTGGGATATGAGTCTAGTGTTAAGAGGGAGAGCTGGGCTGGAGATGAAAATCTGGGGAGTTAATTTGCCATGGGACTAGATGAGATTGCAAGAGAGTGAGTCTGAATAGAATAGAAGTGCAAGAACTGAGCTCTGGGGCACTCCAACATGAGAGACCTGGGAGAAGAAGAGGGACCAGTGGAGGAGTTCCAAATAACAGAAACATCTAATAAGAGAAAACATCTAATGTCATAGCATTTAATACTTAGAGTAGGTATTGGGAATAATTTAAGGAGTTTGAAATGGACTGCATAAATATTCCAAATATCAGAGCTTAAAAATATAACTCATTTGTTGTCTATTTACTTTTTTTTTTATTATTAGACTTACTGGGGTGACATTGGTTAGCAAGACTTATATATGTTCTAGGTGTACAATTCTATAGTCTATTTACTTTTGATCTTTTTAGTTGTAGTCTTTTCTTATAGTTACATTTGACCTTATGTTAATTACTGTACAGATTTAGATAAAAATTTATTTTAAACTAATAAATGGAATATGTAATAGCTTTGACAATAACACTCAAACACAAAGTTTTAAGTTAGGTATTTAAAGAGTATAATTTATTACATAGAAACTTAAAACTTTTTTATATACTGTTATAATATTATGTAAGCATACTATTTAGTATTTTCTGTACTTCTGGAATTGAAACTAAATAATAATAGCTAATAATATTAAATATTTACTATAATAAATTAATATAAGTCCTGAGTGATTTTGTAGTTGAACGTATTTAATTAGCAAATTAAACTGATTATTTGAGTGCACAGCCTAAAAAATTACACTTAGGTGTCTGAAATGAAACTTGGCCCTTGTGTGGGTAGTCTGATAGACTAGTGTCTACCATGGTGTTTGCCATTGATCATTCTGTTCTTGGCAACCTTTGCTTGATGTACCAGGGTGAAAAAATGTATACATGTTTTAAGAGATGTTATCTATGTATTACTTTTAAAATGGAATTGAATTACGGTAGCATTGTGTATGACAATGTGTAGTTTGCTCAAAAGATGGCGTTAAATGAATGCTAGCATCATTTAATTAATAATAGTCAAGCAAAGTATTGGAGGCACGGTTGTCTTTGGAGTAGTACAAGATCATTTTGAGGTGGTATTTGAAATTCAAGAACATTACTTGAGTTCCCCCACTTCTCGTGACTTATCATCCTTTGACTTCTACCTATGGGGAACCTTAAAGGATGTGGTGTACCATAGAAAACTGGCTACCCTGGCAGTACTTCAGGAAGAAATTGAAATGGCATGCGCAAACGATACAAGTGCACCCTTTGGTCAGCATTGCTCAAGCAGTAGTTTACCGTAATCAGAAGTGTCTGGACGCTGTTGTAACCACATTGATCACGTCTTGTCATTGCAGAAGTCAAGCGTGTCTTGTGTTTATCTTTTGTTATTGGTATGTATTGAGTATTACAATTTTAATACAGTGTTTTCTTTACTTAAAATGTGTGTACAGTTTTTTGGTACTCTCTCTATAATTGATGCTCATCAGATGTTTGTTGAATGAACCAGTGCAGAGTATTTGGGAACACATAGGTTCAGTGTTGTACAGTCGTCTCTTACTTTAGACAGAATACATATCTTTCTGGAAAGTTAGAAAGCAGCAAATTAACATTTTGATACTGACTTCCATTAAATTAGATGTTCTTTTTTTTTTTTTTTTTTTTTTTTTTTTTTAATTAGATGTTCTTATAGAAACATTTCCCTGTATGGTTATAGTTGAAAACTTGTGAAAAGGAACACTTTAAAATGGATGACCTGTTGTGTCTAACAGGCACTGTGCTTCTGGGAGTAGGACTTCCTCCCTAGCAGGCACTCCTCTTCCAAGCACTTTTTTTAACATTAGGATTATGGAATTATTGATTTTAGGGGTGTTCTGTCATTATTTTGGAATAAAAGAATTTCTGTTATGCCATGGTTCTTCTGACTTTAGACATTTAGGGATTGGCTTGAAATTTTTCAGCTACTTTTAGGTGATTCCACGCATGTGTACATTTTGCTTAGCATGAATGAAAATTCACCTGCTTTGAGTGACCTACAGGAGTGTGTAGCTCAGCTGGTGAATGGCTCTAACAGGCAGCCCAACTCTTCTTTCATTGAGACTTTGTTCTTTATTAATCATTGGATAAATATTTTATGGGAGAAACTTTTTATGTTCCAGTGATATTTATAAACTGGATGGCTCCATCTCACATGTCAAGAGGTAACTCTCTTTATAATACCCAGAACTTTGTTCTTTTCCTTTTATTTAGATAGAGTAGAGTGGAATAAACAAGGACAGGACAAGAATAGGATTGTAGCTATGGGGTATTAGCACATGTCTATAGGAGTCCTGCTAGCTAATGTTAGTTATTTTAACCTGAAAACTCTTTTAGGCTAAGGCAGAAGTAGGTGAGTGGGGAACAGACATTTTTATGAATGTTTGCTATATCCCAGGAACTCTACAAAGTTCTTTCTGGTCATTATTTCATAGTACTCAGAGTAAGTTTTTAAGGTAGGTATTATGCCCATTTTGCAGATGGAATCAAAACTCAGAAAAGTTAAGTACTTAACCAAGGACCACATGTCTGCCATCGAAACTCAGGTCTTTGTGATTTAAAGCCTCCGTGCTTTCTCTCTTACCAATCTCCTCTCACTGCATCCAGTATTGAGGGAGTTCACTTGCTCTGTGCTAGCATTTGAGATGTAAAAATGATGATTTTGTGAACATCCCCTCCATTCTTACCTAGTAGAGGTATGTAAAACCCCCCAAACTCTAGTGTATTAATTGATTTTATATGAAATTCTTTGTATAGAATTTACTCACAATAGAGACTATTTGCAGTAGTAATCTTCAAAGTATTAGAATGCTCATTTGAGAACTCCTCATTGTAAGTGAATAGAATAAAAGTTGTTTTTTAACAACCTCATTCAAAGGCAGGTCTGCTCATTGAAATAGGTTGATGTCCTCCATAAACCATAATCGCACATATGTAGCATAAATATTGTTTTTTTTTATTGGACTCATTGCAGAAGTAAGGGCCCCTTTTGTTTAAATAGGCTTGCTTTTGAACTGTGAAAATTTAATCGTAATAGTTTATTGGTTCAGCTCTGGAGAAGCTGAGGCAAAGCTATTTTGCTCCAGCCAGAGCTATTTATATACCATCACTGGGAGCTCCTTTTTATATTATTGGTGTTATTGCGTACTAAAAAAGGAGTGTTAAAAGAAAACTTAGGATTTTTTTTTTTTATTCTGTGCCCTTCTTCACCACCATGATATTTTTAGAGGTTATTTCATCTACTATATCTCTTCAAAAAAGGCTTTATCTTTTGCACAGTAGAGGCAGACAGGAACTCAGCTTGAAGCCATTCCTTCTCCAGCCTTTTTTTTTGAAGGGTGAAAGGATCAGACAGTGTGTCACTGTGTGTGTAACTTGAACCTCTTTGCCCTTAGCCCCTTCCTGATCAACACATCTGCTTTATTGAGGAGAGCAATGACCATGAATTTAACTGAAGAGGCCTTGGAAGAAAAGGGGTTCAAATTTAGGGTACTGTTTCTTTGAGTCTCTTTGCATGAGGAGCATCAGTCTTAGAAATTTACCCTTCTGTTTCGCCTCCAGAGAAGACCATTATTCCACTTCGCTTTCCTTCCAGAAGAGCGCTTTGTTGAGCAGGGCAGGCAGCTGATCATGGTTGCAGATACCTGGCTGAACTGGACAAGTGCAAAAGATGAATGGCAGCGGAATGGCTGCTCCAGTGGCTGGAATTTGTCAGCTGGAGCTTGGAAGACAAATTAAGTTCTAAAAGAACACTAGATGTGTGACTTCAAACAATGTCCTAAAACAAAGCTGAGTTTGGAAACATGAGTTTGGAAACATGACTACATCCGTAGCCCTAAAAGTAGAGTAGTTAAGTTTCAACAAAAGCATATTTCAGGCCTGGTTATGGGGTTTCAGCAGAAGAGTCTGAAAGCAGTGCATTAGCCTGTGATGCAAGGACTGCTGGGTCGGCCTAGGTCCTTTTATCTGGCCCCAGTCAGAGAGCAGCACGTCGCATTTATACTGTTGTCACATACAGACATCTGTGTGGGCACATGTACCTACAATCTGTTGTCCATCCATCCTTTCATGTTATTGAAATAGTAGACTACTTATGTTTCTCTTTTGACTTGTTACCCACCTTATGAGATATAGTATATGTGAAGTTCTGTTTTCATCCTACCTGTAACATGAAACGGTATGTTTCAAAAAACGTGATTACATAAGACCTTTCTTTAAAATCTAGTGAATTATGCACATCTTTGGGTTATGGGGAGGGATAGGCTGAATGTTGGGCTTCATGACTGCAAATCAATTTGCAAAAGGCCATCTGAAAGGTTATGCTTAATATAATTCAACTTCTCTTCTATTAACATTGTGAACTATCGTTTAAAGTTATGTATTTTTATTCTAGAAATGTAGCTGACATTAGCATTCAGGTATACAGTTCAGTTTATCTCTAGTGAAGAGTCTTTTAAAATTAAGTTAAATACAGCACAAAAGACATAGAAAATCAATAATATTTCATTTCTTTTAAGTAAGATCTTTCTATATACATTTGCTTGGGTGCTTATAAATTTCTCCTTTTACAGAAGTATTTTATAATAAATGTCAGTTATAGATTTAACTAGCAAAAAAAAATAGTGCAGGTTCTCTAGTACCTTTAATATGTCAGATAAAAAACTGCTTAGCTAAGTATTAGTGTAGGAAATAGTGGTACAGTCTCCTAAATGATGTATTTTAATGCAGTGATTTTAATGGGAGAGCATTTAGGACCTTAATAGGTGGAATATTGTAGGATTCAGTATATTGTGCTTTAAGAGAATTTAAGCTGCTTTGCTTATTGGATTACCTATCATAACCCTTTATACAGAATAGAGATACTATAAATAGTTGCAGATGGATGTGAACTTGACTCACAAATATTTTATTTGTCCAGTTATTCCCATATAGTGATATATGAGATTTAGTTATGTTAGTATTATGTTTATAGTCTAAAGATTTTTATCCTAATGTTAGCTGCAGTTAAAACTGAATTCTAGAGGCATTAGCAAATGATTGACAGAACTGGTTAAAATTAATTTGTTAAAGTGTTAGAAATGGAACATTGGGGAAAATCTCAGTTTTTTAATAGCCATGTATGCATCGGTAAGTTTAAAAGTACATCTTGGGGTGTTACTAAGGAAATATTTCCTCTCCTAACCCTGTTCAAGAGTCAATGGTACAAATTAAGTAGATAAGAATATATAAATTAAACTCAGGAATTCTAGTCTTCATTAACATTGTTGTGGTACTAAAAGATTATGGAATTTTTCCAGTTGCTGGAAAACTCTTGATTTCTTTATTTCATTTGATTATCTTACTGTTTGACCTTCCGAAGTGAATATCGGAATATTGGTTTAAGGAGGAGTGGCCAGAAGTCTTTATATTTCTAAGAAAAGATGCCTACAATAACTTTTTTCCCTGTTTCTGGTGATAACATTTGTCTCCGTAAATATCTCTCTACACTGTTATTTTTAAATGACAAGAGGGAAAGCCTCATCACATCTAACAGTGACACTCACTCATAGGTTCATAAGGTATAACAAATGTGGATAACTTTTTGAATATAAGAAAATCACTTTCTTTTAGTGATTTAAGATTTCATAATTCTGATGTGCTGAGAATTGATCTCATAAAATATCCTAAAAAGTTAAGAACAACAATTAGTTTAAAATTTTTTAGGTAAGAATATAAAATATACTATATCAACGATATTTGTGGTCTTCAGCCAACTCATTAATAATTGATAAACTTGGTAGGACTTTTCCTCTTCTCTTCATCTTTACCTAATGAAAGAGTTTAGTCATCGATGTGCTTTAGACATGAAAAAGCTATTCTGAGTCTCGGTGTGGGATCAGACTGTGCAACCCTTACGTTATAGAAAACAGAAGCAGCCTCTTTGGCTTTTCAAGTTAGAGAAGTATTTCCTGCTGTCTCTACAACAGGGTACTCTGTTGACCCTTGGCTTTTCAGTGTGTCTTTAGAGTTTATAGGTTTGACTATGGCTGGAGGAGGTCAGTGCGTATGGGTTTGTTCAGGGGTAGAGTTTTTATGGGGCACATTTTTATTTTGGTGCTTTGTAAAGGACTTCCTAGGAGAAGAAAGTATAGTTTTAGATCAGACAGTTGCCAACTTTATTTGTAACATCATTAAACTCCCACTTATGTACATGTGCACACAAAATTTCATACTTATAAAGTATATTTTTATTTTATTATCTATTATTAGATATATCAACCCAAGAATACAGTTTTTAGTTGCAATATTCTTTTGATTAAGTTAAAGGAATTGTTCATTTTAAGTTTCTATGATTAAAGGAAGTACATTTTTAAACTACCCTACCTACATTACTTACATTCTAAAAGGCTACCACATTTTTTTGGGTTGGTGTTGAGAAAACAGTGGTAAAGAAGACAGAAGTCTATGCTTTCAAAGAGTTTTTCTATTGCAGTAGGTAGTCATAGGCAATAGTTACGGTAAGCAGATAAATGAGATACCTGCAGGTTGTGCTAAGTATAGTGAAGGAACCAAAATAGATAACGGTATCAGAGGGAGACTGAGAGTTGGGAGTGGGCAGTCGGAGAGCTGCTTTAATATGGAAAGAAGCTTTCCTTAGTCTGTGACAAAAGGAACTCATGGAATGATCTGGGAGAAGAGCTTCTGAGTTAAGGGGAAGCAGGCGTAATGCGTTCTGACCCTCAGAATGAGCTTGGCACGTTCAGCTGTTGGAAGGGAGGCTCATGTGGCTGGCGCCTAACAGTGAAGGGGGGAAGGACAGTTGCTGCATTGGGCATGCTGGCTGGGCCACATCACCTGGGGCCTTATAGATGAAGAGTTTGGTTTTTTTATAATTACAGGAGGAAGTCATTGGAGGGATATGACCTAATTTATGCTTTTGAAAGACCACTCTGGCCTGTCTGTGTAGGACAGATTATAGAGGGGTAGGAAGGGAGGCTGAGAAATCATTTAGAATGTATTGCTGTGGTCTGGGGAAGAGACTGACAGCTGTTTGGACTACAGCAGTAGCCCTAGAGGTTCTGAAAAGAGGATGCATTTGTAATAGATGCATAATAGCCCCAAAGCAGGAAATGTACTGGTTCGTCTCTTCTTTACCCAAAGCTTGTGGTTTCTGATCATTGTGGCAGCTTTGAATCTCACTAAATTACAGCAAAGGAAAGAAATGCTCCAAGGGCACATGAATGATTTTAATTTACAGCACTGACTTCACACCAATCAGATTTTGTCTTATTAAATCTGGTGTTGCAGTAAGCTTTTTATTTTCTTTAAGTGTAACGTTTTGTTTTTGCAGGAAATGTTCTCATATTTGTCCATCCAACTTAAAAAGCTGTCGGAAGCCTACAATGAAAGACTATTGCATACACCTCACAATCCCATATCTTTAGGTAATATTTTTTCTTTAAAAAAATATCACTTCTGAACTGTCTCAGTAGGAAGCTGGTGTTAGAGTATGAATCCTTTCTGGTTACAGTGGTATTTGTAAATTTATTACAATATTTGTAAATTGAAAAGTTTAGTTAGCCTTTAGAAATGTTTTAATGTATTTCTAAAATAAAAATTATATATTGAAAGAATCCAAGTCAATATTAAGTATTATAATGAATGTACAGAAAATAATACTTTAACTTCTGCTTCTAACCAAAATGACTTGATCTCTAGTAAGAACACTATATAAATATTTAAAAATTTCTACCAGTTAATAAAACACCATAATATATTGAGAAGTTAAACCAATTCTTATGTTGTTTTTAATGCTATTAGTGTTTGTTTTCTTGGGCATCTCTATGTTAGAGAAATTTGTATTCATTTATGATAATTTCCTTTGTATAAGAACTCTATTTTTATTATGTGTAGTACAAGAGCTACTAATAGGATAATATGAATGTTGACTTTTATTCATTTAAGTAACTTTTAAGCTTCGTAATCATCCCTTTCACTTTGTGAATGTACGCATTGTCATATGTTTCATATTTCATGTATATCTGAGGAAAGCAAGGACACAGTCATTCGTAACTGAATGAAGCCTTTTTCAGGGATGGGCTTCCATGGAACACTATTTGGCTATCAATATATAATAAAACCCATCCCAGTCAGTCCTTTGCTGGTTTATAATCTATGTAGATGTTGTAGAAGCTGATAAGGTATGGTTTGAATCTGAATTCTGCCATGTACTAGTCCCTAACTTCCTTGTCTCTCTCTATAAAAAGAGATAATGATTCCTCACATGCACAATTATTAATGAACGATTGGGATTATGTTTGTAAACTATCTAGTATGTAAATCCATCCTCAGGAGATGGTAACTAGTAGGGGTGATTGGTGGTGTGAATAGAATACAGTTTACCCACATAACCTCAGAAGGATAATTTTCATTTCCATATGCAGAAGTGATCTTACTTAGGTTTATATACAGAAGGTGCCCAAAAAACGTATAAACATTTTAAGAAAGGGAAAACTGTATTAAAATTGTAATGCTCAACATATTCTAAATAGCAAAAGATGAATACAAGTCAAGTTTGACTTCTGCAGTTACAAGAAATGGAAAGTTACAAAGTAGTTACCGTCAGCATCCAGAGACTTCTGATTATGGTGAACTACTGTTTGAGCAATGTTGACCAGTGTCCGCTTGTATTGCTGTGCATGACGTTTCAATTTCCTCCTGAAGTACCGCCCGTGTAGCCAGTTTTCTATGGTACACCACATCCTTTAAGGTCCCCCATAGGTAGAAGTCAAGGGTGTTAAGTCAGGGGAACGTGGGGGAAACTCAGCCGCACCTCTTCATCCTATTCTTTGTCCTGGCAAATGGTCTTGCACTCCTTTAATGACAGCTGCGCTTCCACAAATTATTTTTTTTACTATCCTGCCTGTCACGTGATAATGTTAGCATTCATTTGTTTAATGCCATCTTTTGAGCAAACATCATACTACATATTGCTACCAAAAACCAATTCAACTTTGAGAAGTAATACATAGATAACATCTCTTAAAATGTGTATACATTTTTTTGGCACCCTGTATGTGCTGAAATACATCCCACATTCTCATATTACCAGTTCTTAAAACACGGTTGAATTAGAGTAAACTGCTATATTGATTATGTATGTCATTGTTCCATCTATTTAATTGGAAAATTCACTGTTTAGAAGGGTGATAGGGAAATTCTTTCCCAGTCTATGTTAATTTATAATAACATAATTTTGTCAGATATGCAAACAAGTCCTTATTATAATTTATTAAGTGAATTAAAGTAAAATCATGCTCCTTGACAATGAATAAAAAGTAATGTCTCTGTGAAATAAGCCAGTTACAAAAAAACAAAGACTGCATAATTCAGTTTATATGAGGCCCTAGGAGGAGCCAAAATCCTAGAGACAAAGCATATAATGGTGGTTGTGGGGGGCTGGGGGAAGGGGAGATGGGGAGTTATTTTATAATAGGTATACAGTTTCAGTTTTACAAGATGAAAACAATTAGGAGAATGGATGGATGGTGGTGATGGTAGTATAATGTGAATATATTTAATACCATTGAACATAAAAATGCTTAAGATGGTAAATTTCATATTATATGTATTTTAACACAATAAAAAATAATGTCTCCATTATTAAGTGTTTGTTTTTTGATTGATTTTTGTTCTGGTTAACCAAGGCTCATTGGGATATGTTTTTCTTTTTTCAGCTGTGACACTTAAGAGACTAAATGAACACCGTGACAAAGCTGTCACTCAGCTTGGTTCAATGCTTTTTACCAGACACGTTTCTGGAGCCAGGTAAGTGTGTTTAAAAAGAGCTTGGATTTATTGGGCTTTTTAAAAGTACCTTTCCTTAGGAATAGTCTCCCAAGTATACTCTGAACTATTTATGGAGTAAACACAGTGATGAGGTAGAGAATCTGTTAGGGTATCATGCGCACCTGTGGGCTGCCTCCACTTGAAAGATATGAATCTTGTTTAATAGACATTTCCTCTGTACAAATGTTTGTCTTGATTTTCCTTTGTTAGGTAATCTGCAGTGGTTCACATAATCATGTTAGAAATATGTTATCTTCATTACTAAATTTAAGTGAAAATGTTTTAAAGGAAAAGCCCTTTTCCTAAACTGAAAAGGTTATGCAATGCATGCCTAAGCACTGCCTTTGAGAAATGGACTTTGTGTGCTTATATGTACACAGCTTAAAAATTAATGCCATTTTTTATTTTTTATGTGATGAGGTCAGAGAAGATGACTTGAAAAGAAATAACTTGTCCTAAGTACTCTTCTGTACATTCTTCTATTAAAGTATTTTCCTCTGCCTACCAGAGGTTAGATATTTCATATCAAAGGACAACTTTAAAAAAACCCTAGATTAATTCAGCTTTTACCTTGATGAACTATATTTGTAAAACATAGCATAGTTTTGACACTTCTAAAATGGTTTTCTTGGCCTTTTAGAGTTGCCACTATTTGTCTTTATGTTTAAATTTGATCTTAATTGACTTCTCTAAAAAAAAGTACTCTTAGAAATCTGCTTATATCAAGTATGCCAATGAAATCAAACTTAAAAAATGCATGTGCCATTGCAGAATATTACTGATTGCTGCCCACCACCCCCCGTAAGCAGTTATGCAATTTCTTCTGGGTTCTTGCTTTAAGACCCTTCATTGAATAATACTGATGGGATAGCTGTACTTTCCGTTGGTTGGCTATTTGAGGTGACACATGGCAATTAAAGTGGTTTGACTTACAAATTTCACCACTCCATTGAAGTGTGTGTGTATGAAGTCAGATTCCGTATTTGGTACAAAAACAGCAATTATTTTCTTCTTACCTCTTTGAAGAAAATGTAAAGGTGTTTGTGATTCCTAGAGCTTATCCTTTAATAGAAGATAAGTAAATGGTTATCACTAAGCTCTACTTTTCCATGTAAAATTACAGTGTATTTTGTGCTTTTGATTTTAAGAGCTGGCACAGTCTGTTTTCATAGGCAATGATTTCTGGCTGTTTTAAACTTATTAATAAGTAGATGTAAGGCTTAGTAACATGTGGTTGGTTGGTTTGCTCATGGGTGTTACCTGTTAATATCTCCAGACGTATTACATTGGTAAGTCTGTTTCTGCTTTCAGGGTTGTGCCTCTTGGGTCTGTGCAAACCGTGAGTGGCTACACTTTCAGAGGATTTATGTCACATACAAATGATTACCCCTGTGCTTACCTCAATGCTGCATCAGCCATCGGAATGAAGACACAGGATGTGGACTTGTTCATAAAGAGACTTGACAAGTGTTTGAAGACAATAAGAAAAGAACAGAATAAAGAGAGTAATGTATTTGCAGTTGACAATTATGGCAAAACTGAAGATGTGGCTATTGAGGAAACGGCTTTAAAACTAGATAATGTACTTCTTGACACATACCAGGATTCCTCTTCATGACATGTGAAGGGCTGTTGATAATTTGAAAGAAATGATGAGGCGGCAGGGCAAGCAGTTTAAAGACAAGACTTGAGATTTTTGAATTGAGAATGTCATGTTTAGTCAAGGAATAAAATATGGTCTGAGTTAGGCATTGATGATGGTTACTTTGGTTATTCTTACAGTGCCTCAATCATGAATCTTAACAGATTATGAATATACAATTAGCATTTTTCTAATTGTTAGGGTATTTGTCAATTAAGCGTTATGATTCAGAAAATTCTTACTATTAATAACATAATTACAGTAAAATTACCACTAATTCTCTCTACAATGAGTAGACTGCTTCCTCCTAACCATTCTCTACCATTCACAAATTACTTATGTTTCTGATCACAGAATTGAGAAAGCTCTCTAATGCTACTATTTCTTCGGTGTTTGTTGATACATGTAAGTGACACTATGCCTGTAAAATGGACCTCTCCCAGAGGAGCAGAGTCAAGGTGTGAGCTTTAATTTTCTCTCAGCAGCAGTGGTTCTCGACAGGGGATGATCTACTTATATTTGAGAAACATCTGGGTTGTCACGACTGGTGGGATGCTGTTGACATCTAACATCCTACAGTAGACAAAACAACTTTCCAAAACAAAGCAGTATCCATCCCAGAAACCTCAGTAGTGCTAAGGTTTAGAAACTGCTCTGAAGTAAATGAACTCCTCAAGAAAAGAGAAGTTTCCCATAGCAACTTTAATTATTCCATAGTGCGTCAAAGAAGATAGCTCTTATAATGTTACCTAACTATACAGCATATGACTCTTAAGTGATAACCAGGGTTAATAATTCTACACATGTAATTATAAATTGTTTTATACGGCACTTGTGTATTTTTCCTTTTGGGCAAGTGAAAACTTTATTGCATAGTTTTTGCTTTAAGCAGTCCTTGTTTACTGGTGGATTTGTTCAGGTGTGTGCACAGCCATCGGCAAGAACGGTTAACATGGGCACTTTAGAATGTTTTGCCAGGGCGGTGAAAATGACGTGGTATGGTAAACAGGTGTGGGCCCTGGGCCCCCTTCCGTGACCCACATGCTCAGTTTCTGAGTCTGAAACTCCAGGCGTATTGGCGGTAGCAGTTCCTTTGTTGTTCATTTTAAGAAATAGACTCATGTCTCAGTCTGGAATTAGTGAAGCTTCTGAGTCCAGCCAATGCTGAAGCCGTGTTTCTTGAGGCCTGGTCTGTGGAGCACTATTCCTAAGAGATGCTCGTGGGAATAAAAGGTTCTGTGCACAAATAATTGGGGACTTTGCAAACCTGCTTCATAGCATGTCAAATGCTCTCAGAATTTCTTTGAAACCAGTTTGAGTGTACCCTTATCTAAAGATGGAACCTGCTTTTTAAATTAAATACTTATTGATATCCATTGAACATACTTCTGAAAACACTGTAGTAGAAAATGTTGCCTTGATTTCTGGATGGTTTTTTTCTTTATTGATTTGGCAGTATAAACTGTTAAACATGAGTGCAGACACTGCCCCCATTCACGTGCAAGTTAGAGCGCTTCAGACACTGGCTCAACAACCCTGGAAGCCAAGACTATTGAGATAAAGTACGTAATTATAAATACTGTAAAAGTTACTTTTAAGTTACTGCCTCTTTGGTGTTCAAATATATTTAATAGCTCTTTTTAAAGAATAGCTGTAATAACTCATTTCAGAGGAGTGAATGCTGTATTAAAAAGTTGTATAATGTTTTCCATGTGAATGTGGGACTAAGTTGTAGCACCAGGAAAGTTGAGAAGTCACAGCAGAGCCCCTGGAGTCTGCGAAAGGGAATAGAGTGACGTTGTCGATGTAAATGCTGGCAATGCAGCTTGCTGTACACGTAAGCCAAAGTGGTTTCATAGAACAAGTGATCTATATTGTGTGATCATCATTTAGCCCAAGAAGGGCCAGAGCCAAGAGACTAGCAAATGTTTTCTCATCTGCAGTGTATCAGCACTTCTTGGGCTTCATCTGCTGAATAGATAATAATTCTAATTGAAGATAAATTACTTGAACCCACATGTGAATGATAACATTACAACATTTCTTTCCTCGTGCATAAAATCAGCTGCAGTTTGTATTATTAGCCCTTTCCTTTCAGAGGTTTTGGAATTCCAGCTCTGTTCCTGCTGGTTTGAATGTGACCTTGAGGTCATAGAATTGGTAAGAGTTTTTGAAGGGATGATGTAGGTTCTGCATACTCGGGCTTCCCTTTGCCTGTACCCCGGTGTGGTTTTTCCTTGCTCTCTCCCATTTCTACGTAGAAGTATAAGGGAGTGTGTACAGATAGTTCTTTATTTTAAATTTCTAGTACTAATTGGTAACCCTCATAATTGGTCTTAGAAATCTCTGAACTGTGGCAGAGGGGCATCAGTAATACAGTTTCCAATCATTGACAAAGACGACCTCTTCTATATGATCCAACTGCCTGAGGCTATCGGGTAGAAATTTGCAGTTTGGTTTTTAAAGTCATTGAGCTGTGGTTGTCTGCCCAGAAGAGAAAATTGAGTAACACAAAATACTCTTTAGGTCACTACACCACGTGTTACCTCCATGCACAGCAGGAAAAAGTATTTGAAATCCACCTCTCCAGTCTGGCTCTTCTGTCCTCTGCTGATGAATTCTCACTCTATCAGGGAATGATATGTAATACCAGCCTTAGGAAGTCAGTGTTCAACTATAAATCTTTATTTAGCTTTATTTGTATTTCAGTTGAATGAAATTATAGAATATGAATTATTGAATATAATTCTCTTCAGCCAATAGGCACTTGATGTGCAGAATGGTAAATTTAAATATAAATTAAGTTTTCCTAATACATTGCCCCAGCACATAACTCTACTGTGGTTCTGTTTCTTTAACCCCCTGTAACAAGAACTTGAAAGAGGCCTGAGCTATAGGATGTGCTTTCATTTTTAGACTGTATGCCTGTGATAGGTTTTAGTCAAATTTAAATTAAACAAAGATAATTCTTTTAAACCAGGGATGTTACTTTAGTATTGAATTAGTAGCTCTTCATGAGAGTTAAATTCTTGAGTTCTTTCATGGAGGAAAATAGCCAAATATTAGCAACAACAAAAAAACCTAATGATTCTCATTCATACTATACTCAGAAGTTTTTTTGAAACATAATATATTTGATGCATATAAAAGTTGGGTTTTCTTTTCCCACTTTATAAGATGTACTCATTTCTGCCAAGCTCTTAAATGGTTTTGTTATATTTTGCATTTCATGAGGCCAGCTTTATTTTGTAACTAAAAAGTAGTCCATTTACATACACCGAAGTTTAGTCATTTTAGAAGTTTGATACCCTCTGAATAATTTGATAACAATTGAAGATGCTATTAACTATTAAAAAAAAAACCTGTGTTTTCCTTTTTTGTCATATTGTGTTGATTATATGAGGGCTGTCCAGAAAGTATGCAGCCATGTAATATGAAAAATAGAGTCATTTATGGATGGATTTTTCCCGACAGCCCTTGTGTGTCCTTTATAAAATACAGATAGATCTAAGACCCACTGCATCCTTTTGTGCCTTTTCTTTTTGTTTTCTTTTTTTACTTTTATGCTGCTTTTGACTGTTATGGAGTATACACATGTAAAGTGTTGAGTTCAAGGTTAATGAAAATATCTTCATAATTTCCCACCTAATACTCTTCAGTTCAACCTAAGGCCTTAGGCAAAATATGGAAATGTTTATACTGTCTTGTTTTCATCAAGTGGTGTCAACTTGAACTTTTAGAGCAATGTGCAGAAAGACTGTGTTTAACTGTATAATCATGGGGGATTTTTAGCCATTTGTATTAAAGCTGACATCAGCCTGCTAACCTGTCCATTTTACCAAAAAAAAAAAAAAAAAAAAAGATGTTTCTAAAAGTATTTTTGGTGTAAACTGGTAAACTGTTTCAAATGAAAATTAATTATATAATTTATTAAATGAAATAAATTTTATTAAGTCATTGGCAGTACATTATTTTAATCTGAAAGTACAGTTAACTAACTTGCCCATTAGTCATTCAGTCACCACAATCACCTGGCCCAGATGTTAGCAAGAAAAGTCATACTTATAATGAGAATCAGGAATTACAGGGGGTGGAGGTTGGCTAGATTTTTTTTTTTTAAGTAGGAAGGAAATGATATTTCAGCAACCAGTTTGTAAAGGATCTATTGACTATAAATGGATAGTTAGAAGTTAATCTTTTGTAAAGGAAGCACTTTATCTTTTATTTGAAAATAAAATAGATTAGTATCACTTCCTTCAGATTTCATTTCTATATTGCGCATTTCTATATTTCTATATTTGAATTTTGCAGGTAGTTCTCATTTGGTTTTGAATTAGACCCTGCACTGATACTTATTAACCATGATAGCTCACATATTTAACCTGTTTGAATCTCAGTCTTATCATATGTGAAATGGGTACAACCTTAGAGGATTGAGGATTAAATGAGATGATAGTATAGGTAAAATGATGAACTCAGTGTGGCACTTACTGTTAACATCTCCTATAAAGCTCTATATAAGGCTATACTGTATCGAGTTGTGCTAGATTAAAATACATTTGTTATCTAGTTTATTTAGTAGAACATTTTTTGAGAGGGAGTCTTCAATGAATTTTGTCTATTCACCAGTGGAAATTATAAAGTATATAACTGATTTTAGATGACCATCTTTTTTTATTTTCAGAGTTTTTCTATTTTCGTTTCTATGACTTACCTTTTGCTTTATACACATACATTTGAAAATTAAAAAAAGTACATTTAAAGTGCATTAACTATTTTATTTAATTAACCTGAAGTTTCAGATCACAACCCTGGAGAGGAGTACAGAAAAAGTTCGTGTCACAGTGACTACCATATCAATTTTATAATCTGCCCCAAGTTTTTGGTGTAATCAGCAGATCTGCAAGCCTCCGAGCAGTAGTTCATTGTATCCATCCCTATTCTTAGATGAGATAGCAGAACAGACCTCTCTTCCTTAACTTCACACTCATGCGAAACTGCCTGATCATTTCTTGGATATCTGATGGGCATCTCAAATTGCGCACACCAGAGGTAATTCCTCGATCTTCCCCCAAACCTGGTCCACCCACAGCCTTGCCCACTTGATCACACTAATGTTCTTTCAGTTGTTTGGACCAAAAACCTAGGACTTACCCTCAAACGCCTCTCTCACGTCCTGATAGCTGTGTACGGTGTCAGGTGGGTAGTAGAGTTGGTGGGGCTATCACTCTGTGAGGGGTATAAATGTCCAATCATTATGTTTCATACACTTGAAACTCATTTAAAAAAAAAATGAAAATAGTGCTTTAGAGCTTTAAAAAAAGAAGAAATGTTGGATCAACCTTAAAAGCCTACCCAGAATCAAACCACTTCTCATCTCCTTTGTTACCAACCAGGTCTGAACAATCATTGTTTCTTGTCTGGATTAATACAGTGCCCTCCCCCCGCTGTGCCCCCCCACCCCCACCACCACACACACACAGAAAAAGTCTCCCTGCTTTCTACCCATGCTCCTTTACAGCCTATTCGCAATCCAACACCCAGGGTGAGCCTATTGAGTGAGACCTGTATCTCATCACTTCCCTGCTCAAACGCTTGCAGTGGCTCCAGCACACTGAGGAGCAGAAGCCCACCAGACTGCGTGATGTACATACTTACTACGTCCTGCTGTTTGTCTCTCTCCCTTTTGGTAGAACATAAGCTCCTCCAGAGCAGGATCTTAGCTTTGTCCACTCCTGTGTCCCAAGCACCTAGCCAGCACCTGACACATGACGGGCATTTTCATTGGGCATTATCAAATATTAATGTAACCATGAAATTCCGTCTTGCCTGACAGACTATTTGGTGGTTTTCCGTTGCTTTTAGAACAGAGCTCCAAGAATTCTCCTTGGCGTGGCAGACACAAAAAGGTACTGCCCTGATCTCCCTTCAAAAACAAAACAAAAAACAAGACTTGGCTATCCAGCTGTGTGGAGGGTGATTAGCTGATGGCCTTCCTGCTGTTCGCTCCTTCATGGTTAGCCCAAAACTCAGGTTTTGAGCCAAAGTCAAGCTCTCTGGCCAATTTCTGACTAAGCTGGTAGTTGAGGGGCCTGACTGTTCCCATCTGAAGCAGGATTCCTGTATCACAGCGGTTTTCAACCTGTGGGTCATGACCCCTTTGGGGGTCGAATGACCCTTTCACAGGAGTCGCCTAAGACCATAGGAAAACACGTATCAGATATTTACATGATGGTTCATAACAGTAGCAAAATTACAGTTATCAAGTAGCAATGAAAATAATTTCATGGGGGTCACCACACCATGAGGAACTGTATTAAAGGGTCACGGCTTTAGGAAGGTTGCTAACAGCTTGTTTTTGTGTCAGCCCCGCCCCCCAGGGGGGCTGGCTGAGGGAAGCAGGTGGGGTCTGGATCACAGGCTGACAGCTCTCCCTGCCCCGGCAACATTTTATTTTTAAATTATAGTTGACACATGAGATGACATCAGTTTCAGGTGTACAACTTAGTGATTAGACATTTATATTCCTTATGGAGTGATCATGATAAGGCTAGCAACCATCTGTCACTGTACGGAGCTGTCACAATATTGACTATATTCCCTGTGCTGTCCATTACATCCCCATGACTTACTTTAGAACTGGCAGTCTGTGCTCCTTAATTGCCTGGTGGTTAGGCATCAGTCTCGTAACCTTACCCTTAACCTTATCTCAGTATCTGCTTCCCCAAGAATCTAATCTATGACACCTGTGGCCCATGAGGTGGGCTGTAGCCCCCTGCCTGCCTTTTTAGTCCCCTTCATCTCACCCCTCTTCACCATTGCTCTAAACAGACCTGCCAAACCCCAGAGCGCACCCACTTACTACTATTTACATACTATTATATCAATCCATATATAGTTCATTAGCCTAATCTTTCATTATGTTGGCAATCACAGATTATTATGCTATTTTAGTCTGGCATCACTTTTGGGGGGGGCTGTTGTTTCATAATTAAAAATACTAGTTACTTACTAGATTTTAAGTATAGGGCAAGACATAATGACTTAGCATGGCTTTGATAAGTGGTCTGTATACTGGGAGAGACTTATTCAGGAGCAGACGATCATCCAATGACCAGCCTTCAGGAAGTTTCCTTCAAGGCACTATGGTGACCCTGAAGTAATTTAGAGGCCGGACTCCCACCCTAGCTCTGCTGCTCAGTGGCTGAGTGACTTGGCACAAGTGACTTTTGACTCATCTGTAAAATGAGGAGAGTAATATCTAAAAGGGTTGAAATAAAGATTGAGTGAAATCATGTGTGCAAAGGCCCTAGCAAGGAGTCTGATATTCTATATACCAAGTGTTCTGATTGTAGCTATGGTTAAATGGTAGCTAACAATAAAAAAATTTAAGAAAAAGGAAAACAAAATAGTATTTAGAAATAGCTTTTCTAAAATGTAGCCGTGTTTATTGGTGTGATCTTCATTAACTCTTATTAGGTCAGACGAAAAAAGAAAATTGATACTAGAACTGTATTCAGAGAGTCAACATCAGGAATGAGTTTATTTCACCCAAACTGATGACAATTGCTGGGGGGAAAAATCTCAACAGAGTAAGAAAATGCTCCGGAGAATGGCAGTTTTTGCAGCTTATTTTGAACATCGGAATCAAAGGGGGAGACGTAAGGAGGGAGACATGAAATCCACTGGTAGAAGGATGTGGGGGAGAGCAAAGTGGGGGAATCTCTGGGATTGGATAAAAAGTAAAACAGACACTTCATTTACATTGATGAATACATGATGGTTAATAATTAGCATTTTGCAGCACATAGAGATGCTATTCGGGGAACAAGATAACAATGAGGGGTCCTGTCGTCTTGAGCTTTGGTGCGGTGGGTTGTGCCCTGATGGATCCAGGAAAAGGGGATGACTCTGACATTCCAAGGAGATGTTATCTGAGATGCAAAAAGACAGCAGACAGGCTCACTTAAGGTAAAGACTGACGTTTGTCAAGGAAGCTACAGGCCCAGGAGGGGACTACCCACCGTGACCCACTTTTAGTTAGGAATTTTTACATTCATACCGTCCTATGTGGTGAGTTTTGGTCTCTGAGTTTGTAGGACCCACCGTGCAGGCCTCCCCTGAGCGTGTCAGGGTCACTGTAGGTGGCCCCTTTTTTTGTCCACGAGAGCGCGTGGCTTCAATGGCCCTTTTCCTAGTGACCCATGCCCTCTGCTCCTGTCCCCTTTGCTCCTGCCTGACTTGTCACTGTTAGATCCATTTCTTTGTCTTAAGTCTTTTTTCTCCTGTGTAAATCCAGTGACATCAGGAACTAGGTAACAGCTGTTTATCCTTATCAGTTAATGACGTCTGTATTTGGATGAGTTTATGAGACGTTTGCCTAGGTGGGTTATTTTAAAAATTTACAAAACCTTTTCATTACGGAAAAGTTCAAACATGTACAAAAGTAGAACCAGGTAATGAAGCTCAGAACCCATCACTCAGCTTGGCCACTCGAGTTGCTAAGTTCGTTTCCCCTATACTACCCTGGGGTTTTAAAACAAATCTTGGGCATTGTTTCAGTATGTATCTCTAAGTAAAGCACTCATTTTTAAAAAATAGTCATCATACCCTTATCACACCTAAAAAAGTTAACAATGAGGTCCTGATACCATCTATGCTGTCAGTGTTAATTTCTCTAATTACCTTTCTTTTTATGTTTGTGTCAGGATCCAAGTAAGATGCCCTAAGGGTAGATTTTAGTGGGAAAGGGGGAAGACGTGAGACACAGCGTGAGGAACCAGTGAAAATTAGTCAAGAGCAGAAAGAGGACATGCCAAGCACTTGAGATGGTGTTTGACAACTTTCCCACGGATTAATTATACTGGGTTTATGGAGATGTGCATACTTCCTGTGAGCTCCTAACAGTCCTGCAGGATGCTGGAGAAGTTAAGATTTGACTGGTTCCAAGTTTCACTGGTTAGCATGAGAAGTGGACTTGAGTTCACACTTGTGTCTAACGATTCAGTTTCAATATCAACTTTCTTATCATAAGGCTGCAAATTAGAACCCCAGATTGGATTAGACCTAGTAAGCAGCAGGGGGGTAATCGTTCTAGCGATATGGAGGGAAACTTTATTGGAAATAAATGTGTTGAAGGTGAATCGAGTCATTACGTTGGGTTCCAGTGGCAGGTCGAGTGCCATCTCAAACAGCAGTTTTCAGAGAAGGGAGGCCACTGGCCCCCAGGATAGAGATCACAGGTGCTGAGCGTCATGCTCCACTGGGGAGAGTCTGCTTGATGTGTGTCATGGATCACAATAGAGAGACAAAGGACCCGTGAGGAAGTACTTGGAGCTTCTGACCAAGTGAAATGCTGAGAGAATTATTTCTCACTCCCTGCTTCAAAAATTTTGATCATAGGCAATAAAAAGATCCTTTATGTCATGAAGGCAGAATGCTTTGAGTTAGAAAGCTGCCAGAAAAAAAAAAGAAAGAAAGAAAGGAAGGAAGGAAACAAACAGGACAAAAAAAGCAAAAGCCAACTTCTCATTGGAAAAGTGAACCTGAAAACGTGCCATCCAAGCTCCTGGGATACACTGGCCCAATCAATATCCCCCTTTGAAGCTGTCCCCGGTAAGAAAACGGGCCCGAAAACAACTACCCAAAGTCACAAGGCTGAGGCAGGGCTTCCAGGCTGGAGCCCCGAGTGGGCCCGTGAGAGGAGGTGGAGAAGCCCTTTGGAGAGTAGAACGCTGATCCAGAAAACGTTGCAGCTCTCAGCTAAACTTCCTTTTGTTTCTCTGTAAAATGCATCCATTTCTTTTTGTTCCTTCAGTTTCCCATGCCTGCTCTCACTATGTCCAATATATGCCCATTTGCCATTGTCCAGTGACTCAAACCTTCCGGGGTGGGCGTGGGTGGGGTGGGGAGGGTCGGTGGGGGCCCCTGCTAACTTCCCTTGAAAGCCAGTAAAAATATTCTTTAGTTTTAATCCACTAGTTATAAGTAAATGGACCTTTTAACATTAGGGAATTCAGCATTTGTTGTTTGCATTTATGATCATTGTCTATTTTCCATTTATTCCCATCTATTTGCAATAAGTGTATTTTTGAGCCAGCTTGGTTTATGCTGTTCCCCAGGAAAAAAACAAAACAAAACCAAACCAAAAAAAACCAGAGAAACCCAGAACCCACCAAACCGCTCCCACAGCCCCCACAGCCTTCTAGGCATGAAATGGACTGACGCGCCCAAAGGCAGCAGGTGCGGGGCGCCATGCCACTTGGTGTTCTTTTTAGTGTGTGTTTATAATCAGCAAATGGCTGTGGGTGTTTAAATGGTTCCCTAATACTGATGGAGAGCGGATGCCATTGCAACTTGAACTTGTATTGCCACGCAGATGGTGGAAATAAACATCCAGTTCTGCACAGTCTCGTTTGTCTCTCACTTTTAAAAGATCAGCTGAGTGTCAGGCCTGCATGGTGCCAGGGTGGCGGGGGTGGGGAGTGGGAGGTGGCAGGGGATGGGGCTCGAGGGCGGGGCTCGGGCACAGCACGGGAAGGCTTGACTTTTGTGTCAAGAGCCCCCAGGACAGCAGGTTTCCAGTAAGTGGCAGGGGACCCTGCCCTGGAGTAACCAGGCAGCAGCTCCAAATAGCCCTTCACAGCCAAGATTGACCTTGGCTTTTACAAGGCGCCTCCACACAGAACCACGCCTCCGGGAACGCCCCCTGCGTCTTCCTCTCCACCTTCCACTTTTTCAGACACCTTGAAAGAGGGGGTCGGTTCAGCACAGTGGCGACGGCACCCAATTTGATGTCGCCCTCCTAGCCTCCCCTGCCTGCCCTCGGGTGCCTCCTTTCTTGGGGGGGTCATTGATCTACTTAGTGCATTTTCCTCCTTTTCCTCAGCACAATTGAGAAGCTTAGTAAACATTTGTTAAACAAATGATCAACTGACTTGTTCACACTATAGACATAACCAATAAGTTTTAACATTAACTTATTACAGAAATACTTGTTTTAACAAGTTTGGGGCAGGAAAGTCTTCCTGTCCAGCACCTTAAGATTCCCTGGGAGGAAGTGCCCTCCTTGGAACGTTGGGAGGGCCCTGCGAGCCATTTTTCCGGGGCAGGGGCACTGCCCCCAAATTCGAAGGCTTCAAGGATGAGTCTGAAGAAATCATCTGAAGAAACTGCTATGTGAGTGAGGGGCATGGGGTGTACGATGGGCCATGTCTGGCAGGTTCGGTCTGTTTTGTGAGTGAATCATGCAGAAGCGAGACAGAACTCACCTCTCCCCACTGGTGGCTTATTTGCCTCCTCTCGGCCTCCTTTCTCTGAATCAAATCATGCAATAATCCTTCCCATTGCTGTGGAGTTCCTTCCAGATTACAGCTTTCACATACATTATCTTGTTTTCATCTCCTGACAGTCTTTGGAGCCGGGCAGGGCAGGGCGTGATGAAGATCCCTATTTTACAGTTAAGCCTCTGAAAAGTGAGATGACTTAGATGGCTTATCTGGCCTCACTCCAGGGGAAGGATCAGAAACCCTGGCGTTCAGGGCTTGGGCGCCCGCCTTGCAGCTCTCTGGGAACTCTGAAACAAGAGTTAAGATCCTGCACTTTGGAGCGGGGATAGGCAAGCTTTTTCTGTGTAGGCCAGGTGGTAAAGACTTGAATGAGGCTTTGCAGGCTCCGCAGTCTTTGTTGCAATTACTCAAAAGAAGCCCCAGACAGTATGCAAATGAATGGGCGTGGCTATTGTCCCAGTAACTTCATGTATTTTGGGCACTGAGACTTGAATTGGATGTAATTTTCATGAGGTGTGAACTATTTATGTTCTTTTGATGACTTCCTCCCTCCCCAATCATTTGAAAGTGTAAAAGCTCTTCTTAGCTCACGGGCCATACAAAAATAGGAGGCTGGCTGGATCTGGCTCATGGGCTGACCCTCCTGTACAGCTGGCTGCCTTTATTAAGTTTGTAATTTGGGGGCAGATTATCTAGATTAGCCTCAGCTCTACAAGACGGGAAAAGTAATGTGACTTCTACCTTCAGGGACTGGAGCATGAAATGCAATGACCGTACAGCATCTAGCATAATACTTGTTACATGATTGGCTGTCAGTAGATGGGAGGTGTCATGATTTGATGATGCGAAGTTCGTGGGATGGTTTGTCTTCTGAAAATGCACTGGTAGGGGATTCTGACCTCTCTTTTCTGCACCTGTTGCTTGTGAAAACTTGTATGTTGAAGGGAAATGCAGACATGCCCACAGGACAGAAATACTTCTCTTTTAAAACCATAGTCTTAGAAAACAGTAACTCGTCAGTGACAAGGAAGGCCCATACAACATGAAAACAGGCTGGATGTTCAGCTTGCTGAAACTCAGAATGAGGAGCTTCGGCTTTTGGGCCTAGGTTTCCTCATCTGTAAAATGGGGAGGATGATAATAATAGTCTGCACCTCCTATGACTGAGAAGATGAGACAGAATGAAGGGTGTCAAGTGCATAGCACAGTGCTCAGCGTGCTCTGATCACAACTCCGGAGCATGTGATGAGCACCCTGCCTGCACCTCGCCGTGCCCACGTCCAAGCTCAGGCTCTAAGGAGACCAGTGTGGGCGATAATGGTGGTGGTGGTGGGGACTGTCTATTAGCCAAATATGCACTTTTTTTTTTTACAAGGTGGGGCCCCAAATCCCTGGGAAGTACCTTCTGCACAGCGGGCCCCTCATAGTACAGGTATCCCCCACTACGTGAGTGTTCTAGGAATCCCTCTGCATCTGTGCACCAGCTGGCGTTGTTGCGAGAGGCCATGTTCTGCTTCAGTGAATTTTTTTTGGAGACGCTTCCAATGCGTTTTGGCCGTTTCATGATGGTGATTTACACAAACAACATGCAGCCTGACAATGCACCTGCCCACACCACGCTGAGTGTTCAGCAGTTCTTGACCCCAAAACGGCATGACCCGTGTGCCCCACCCTCCCTAGTCACATGATCTTGTGCCAAGCAACATTTTTTTGTTTCCTTGGATTAAAGACATCCTCAAAGGGAAACATTTTGCTGATGAAAAAGAGGTGAAACAAAAAACAGCAGCAGCACTAAAAGGCATTAAAATCGATGAGTTCAGAAACTGCTTTGAGCAGTGAAAAAAGCGTCTCCTCTATAGGTATATCGCATCAAATGGAGAGTCTTTTGAAGGTGACCGAAGTTTAAACATTTAAGAATAAATACACAATTTTTTGTAAATAAATTCCATTTTGGGGGGTGGGCCTCATATATCTGAGAACTAAGAGACTGTGAACTTTGGAAGCTGCATTCCTGGCACCCAGGGGAATTGGCCCACACGAGGGGTCACTGTATGTGGGGCTCCGGCATCACCAGAGGAGGTGGGGATGCAGCCAAGTGAGAGATGCCTCTGAACCCAGAAAACTGCTGAGGAGCTGAGTCCAGGAAAAGGCCCTGAGTCTGTCCGCTCAGCATGTGTGAACCTGGCCTAGATTTGCCCAAATCTGGCTCCTTGCTCTCCTCTTTCTGAGGCAGAAGCTTGTGACTTGGCACCTGTTTCTGGAACCCTCTAGAGACCAACCTTCTTAGATGATTCTATACCCTTGAGCCAGGGAGGATGCAGTCCAGAGGCAACAGCAGGGCTCTTGGGACCCAAGAGGCCAAGTGGGACGCCTGCCTCTCTGGCCTGAAGTTCCCATTTGTCAGCTGGCATCGCTGCACCTGTCTAGAGGACTGCTGACCATGGCTGGGGGGTGACGTGCTGTGGTGGTAGACGGTGAGAACCGTCACTGACCGAGCAGATGGAGCCCTGGGGTGAAGGACGAATGAAGAAGGTCAGCCCTGTCCTTGGCCATCCCCATTCAGTCAGTCACCCCTTCCGGGAGCCTTGCATTTGGAAAGGAGGGGGTGAGCAGGGATGCAGAGTGGCTGCTTCTGCCTCACCCACCCCTCCCTCCACTGAGCCAGCCTCCTACCTTCTGGCTCCCACTCACTTGGGCAGCAGTCACAGCCTGGTGCAGCCAGGGCTAGCACAAATGCCAGGTCAAGTAGCCTTCAGTTCAGTGGGACTCTCCAGGGCACTGCTGGAAACGATTGAAGCTGCTGGACCATTTATCTGTCCGACCAAGACTGACTGAGCACTGACCAGAGACTGCTGGTTCCTTTTCAACTGCAACTGGGAATCACGGCATGCTGTTGCCATGGATTCAATTTCCCAGCTTGCCTTGGAGTTAGGTGTAGCCATCTAGTAAGGTCAGGCCACAGAGATATAAGCTGAGTTAGTGTGTGGAACTGCTGGAAAGTTTCCTTAAAGGAGAAGCAATGCATATTTTTTTGTGTTTCCTTGTTCCTTGCATAGGATGCAGATGCGATGGCTGGAGCTCAAGCAACCATCTTGGACCATGAACCATGAAGTGGACATGCTAAGCCTGGTAGTGGAGCTAGGTAGAAGAGGTGATGACAGCTCCACAAAATTTTCCCTGCGCTGCATACCTCCAAACATTTCTCATGAGAGGCAGAGAAACTGCTACTTTAAAAACTACTATTGTCACGAGTTCATTTGTTACATACAAGCCAAAACGAATCTAAACTGATATAAGTCCCCACACATTCTTCTAGGTATCAGTGACACAGCAGTGAGGGTGGTGCACATGGTGCCTGCCCTGCACACTCCCCTTCTAATGGAGAGAGAACTACCAATGCGGAAGCACAATCATTCCAGGAAATAATTGGGGGTGTGGAGGAAAGAAAACAAGGCAATGTTGAGTGAGACATGATTCTAAGCTGCCACATGTGTTAGCCAGCTTAATTTTTATGTGAATTCTGTGAAATAGGGGCTGTTATTATTCTGATTGTACAGAGCGGGGAAACAGAGGCACAGAAAGGTCAAATTGCTTGTGTGAGGACACTCGGTCAGGGAGCGGATAATGCAGCAAGTGCATCACTGCCTTCAGCCTCAGGAGTCACACCCTCACAGCTTGTCCCTCAACAGGCTAGAGAAAGAAAGGGCTGCTTGGGAGCAGCCACTCAGCCAGCACCAGGCCCTCTGAGTCCCTTCCAGTGTCTTTACACCAACGTTATTCCTCTTCAGGCATGGCATTTTCAGCATGGCAGTCCTGGGGTGTGAGACTTCTGCAGTGGTGTCTGCCCCACCAAAAGCAAGTGTCCCTTGAGTACTAGGTAGAGGCTGCATGACCTGTCTGATCTGAGTCACACTGCCTCTCTTCTGCTGCGTTTGATTGGTAACAAGTGAGTCACAAAGGCTGACTCAGATGCATGGAGAGGGGACACAGACCCCCATCTTTCTATGTAAGAACGTCAAAAATATGCAGATGTGTTTAAAAATCACCACACCTATCAGTAAGTCTCAGCAATGGGCACTTTGGTTGGGGAGGCTCCTGGGAAACTAGCAGGTGTAATGGCTAGAGCTCAAGCAACCATCTTGGACCATGAAGAGTCCCCAGAGAGATACCAGGAGCCCAAACAGGGCACAGATAATAGAGACCGTGTGTAGTCAGCCTTCCCAGATCGAACCTACGGAAGCTGAGGAAGGCTTTGGGCTGCCCTGGGCGTCAGTACCAATGGTGAGTATTGGCCGACCCCCTTCCCTGTCCCTGAGGGCTTTATGAGCTGCCAACTGCTGCACCAGCTGACTTGGTAAGAACCGAGGAGCTGCACCCAGTGCAGATGTGCCCAGGCACAGGGGATGTCTGTGCTGAGGCAGGGCCAGTCCTGGGGGTCTGCTGGCCCCCAGGTAGGCAAGACCCCTTACAAATGAGCTGATGGGAGCATTAATGGACTGTTTCCAACTACTGACTTCTTGGAAGAGCAGATTTGAGATTCACTTACTCTTTTAGGAACTCGCCCCCAATCCAGGCAGATCTTCCAAGGGGAATTCCTGGGAGGGGTCCCCCAAAGCTATTGAATTGTCTGAGGTTTGGGCTGGTGCAGGAAAAACCTGAGGCTTTGCTCCAAAAGTCTTCCAAGTTCTCTACCCCATGACCCCCACCTCCCACATGCCACCTAGGCGACAGGGGGCCACTGGCTCCAAGAAGCATCATGGGATACGTCATGGGTTAGCGGACACAGGAATAGTTGCTGTTTATTAAGGGCGTAGGCATTTCACATATTATCGTGTGTTATCTGGTTTCATTGTCACCGCAGTCCTGCAAGGGGAATCATTCCCCTGCCTAGAGGGGATTCTGAAATTCGGAAAGGGGTGAGTCACGTGCCTAAGGTCAAGGGTCAGGCTGAAAGCCGGTCCTTTCTGGCTCTGCATCTTACTTTCCATCCTCTGCCCCGTTTTAACCCTCAGGCCTCGGTGAGATGGAGGGAGTTCGGCTTGCACAAATGTTGGGATCCTCGAGTGACTGTAGTTGTCGCGAGTCATTAAAGAATAAGCGCTCTCACTGCTGCGCCTGGGTTCGCGTCCCGGTCAGGGCACCGACAACGCTTTGGCAACATTTCCCAGAAAGGGAGAACAATGCCAAAATGGGGTTTCTTAGGGGGAAAGGGGGGGAGGAGTCTGGCACTGAAGGGTGGGTTTGATTCTCAGTAAGAAGCCTTCTGCCCGGGACCCTCATGCTGCCACCTTCCTTGAGAACAAAGCACGTTTTATACACTGAACAAACGGTTTGCCCTCAGCCGCTTCTTGGGAACCCCCGCCCCAAAGTCTCCCCGGCTGTGACCTTAGCACAGAGCGCCGGCGGAAAGGCCCCCGGCCCAGCGCGGCCCTATTGGGAATGCGACCCTGGAGAAGGGACTGGCGTCCCGGCCTGGCCTTGCGCCACTCCGGAGCCACCCCCCGAGCATCGGAGCACCTCACGTTACAAACAGTCCGACTGGAAAAACTAGGCAAAGCTCTTTTTAGTCTCCCCGGATCCACGTGGTGTGACCAGTCCTGCAGTTCTGGGGCAGAAATGTCGGTGTGTTTGTGTCCCTGAGGCTGCCTCGCCCGGACTGTGCGCCTTTCTTCATGCCCCCAAGGCTCTGGCCCTGAAACCATGGGCCCCCAGACACCAGAGAAGGACTTGTAAACCTGCAGGAGCCTCTGG
>PVJL010014206.1:0-28882 GCA_004026885.1 Lyroderma lyra | reverse complement strand
GCTATGAGTTTCTTGAAACTTGTCCATTTCTTCTAGTTTGTTAAATTTAGTGGCATAAAGTCCTTCATAATATTTTCTTATAATCTTTTGTATTTCTGTGGTGTCAGTGGTAATTTCTCCCCTTTCATTTCTAATTTTGGATATTTGTGTCCTTTCCTTTCATCCTTTGATAGTCTCGTCAGGGGTTTGTCAATTTTGTTGACTTTCTCAAAGAACCAGCTCTTTGTTATATTAATTTTTTCCATTGTCTTTCTGTTCACTAATTGGTTTAGCTCTGCTTTAATTTTTATTATTTCTTTCCTTCTGCTGACTTTGGGTTTTGTCTGCTCTTCTTTTTCTAGTTCTTTAAGATGGAATGCTAAAACGTTTGCTTGTGATTTTTCTTGTTTCTTAAGATAGGCCTGTAATGATATAAATTTCCCTCTTATTACCACTTTAGCTGTCCTAACTACTTTTTAAATTAACACATTGGTTAAAGTACATATCACTTTTCTGGGATAGATGAAGAAAAGTACTGAAGTTAGCATGATATGGCATGTTGTCTCAAGGTGTGGCTGCCTGTGCAATCACTTTTGTCTCTTCTGCACAGATTCTGAGAAGGATCAGATTCACTGTTTTTCTCATCTTGGAGAAAACCCATTGTTTTTTGTCAGATAACCCTGGGATAAACACAGATTGGCAGACTGGCAACCTCAAGTCATTAGCTTTAGGAACAGACAGGCAAGAGTATCTCTGGACATGGATGGAGTGGTCAGAAATGCAAAGAAAGACTTACTCAGCCAGAGATCCAAGTGTTTATGTGGGAGCCTATAAGTACACTGATGTCAGAGGGAAATACAAGGGGGTGATGGATGTCTAAAGGAGGTGACTTATATTTAAGCTGACCAGACACACCATTTAAAAGGGACAGAAAACAACAATACTGTCCCATTTCAAACAGTATGTATGGTCACCCTAGTGTCAGTTGTTTTCTGTCCTATTTTAAAAATTGCACGTCTGGTCAGCCTACTAATACTCAACAATTTGCCTCAAGTTTGTTTTCTGAAGTTTAAATTGGGAACTGCTGCAAGAAACATTTCAGAGAGAATGAGCAAATTTTCAATTATCAATGAACAAAATTTTACCTTTTTAGTCATAATTGGAAGTATATCTCCTTCCCAAATTTACATTTCTAGAACCTTAGCTGAAAGCAATGGGTGTGAGGAAAAGAGAGTTCTGTCTAAGCAAAGAAAGGAAGAGTGGTGGTGTGTAAATGATTATCTGACCACTTTGAGCATTCTCAAACAAAAATATTGCTTTAAGTCTGTTTTGTAAAATAACAATACCTTTGTCAACTATCTTCTCTATCAGTCCAGATGATGGTAGATCCATTTTTCCACCTGGTCTTTGTTTGGTTACTCTTAGGCAGATTTTCCATCTCCTTCTGGGTTGTGGGTGGAGGCAGTAGAACTCTAAATCAGGCACAAGGAATGCCATAAACAGAGTTTGACTAATGCCAAGCATGGTGGGATGGTCATTCCGTTGTCTTTTCATATTACCTTTCTATTATTCCAGCTCAGGTTCATTTTCACCTTTAAAAATAACATTAATGTGTACTAAGTTCTTTGGCAAGCCTGAAACTGAGAACTGATTTGTTTTTAGACTTGAAATGAGTTTTTCCACGTCTCACTGCCTCACTCAAATACGTTTAAATCCAAATCTAAGCCTATGGCCACTTTGAAAATTCTAACCCATTCTTACATTTTATTAAGCATGTCTTTTATTTTCAGATGCTTTAATGTCTTAGGGCCTTGCTCACCTTGAAGGGACTTCTTCTCACAAGGTAACTAATTCTGAGGGACAGCAAAATTTCCAGCACACTTTTCATGTGCAAACCAACCAACTCAGATCCCTTGCTCCCAGCCACCTTCTTTATAGGGCTCTCACACTCTAGGCCATCAACCACTTGTCCTAATCACCCCAGGACCAGGCACCAGACAAATAGGGACCACACTTATGCCTCAGAATCTGCTGAAATTATTCAAACTAACCAACCCTAAGCCTGTTTACCCTGTCTTGTCTGTTCATTCCCACATAATTCACAAGAGAGGCTCATGTTCACATATTCCCCTGGTCCTCTGACTCCTGACAAATGCTGGTGCTTCCCTGTGTGGTCCATCATGGTGACATGCTTCCTCTCTTTGGAACTGTGCATAACAAACTATCTTTTCACTGGCAATCATGTCCTAAGCTGTTTGCCTCACTACCGTACCTGAATAATAACAAAACATATATTTTCAAACACACAGTAGGCTATTGAACCCAATTTGGCATACTCTTATAGACAATGTGGTCATTGATATTAGTTGACCCTGTTTTTATGGACTGTATTCATCTTTCCTGAACCACAAATATTAATATTGCTAAACCTTCACTGTGTAAGCTGTCACAGAGAACCTGGATGAATGTTTTATATATATATATATATATATACACACACACACACACACACACACACACACATATATATATATATATATATATATATATATATATATATATATATATATATATATATAAAATTCACACCGAGCTTATTTCATGATATAGACCACTTTAATATTATGTTCTCTATAACTAGATTGTGAGGTCCTTGAGGAAGAGGACAATGACTATATGTTGTGTGTGCATGTGTGTGTGTGTGTGTGTGTGTGTGTGTGTGTGCCAGAGGAGCATAACTTCTTTAGCATATCTGACAGTGCAGTGAAGTGAAACTAGCACATTAATTTGGCCAAATAGTACTCACTTTCAACCTGAAATTTTTCTTCTCAGTTGAGTGGGCTGTTTTGAGAGGCATATAGGTAAAGTGGTAAGTGAGAGAAACCAGTTCAGTCCTGCGGTCATTTAGATCACCTTTAAAAACATCCTGGTCTTCTATCATGCTAGTCATAGTGGTAACTTATAAGTCACTAAGTTTCTTGTTGAATTTCTTCCTTTGTATTTTATATGCAGAATCTGTATGTTCTGGTCTTCTCTATCAGTCTAAAATAGAGGCCACATTAACTTTTAATTCATGCTACTATAATAGGACAACCAAACAGCCCCAAATATACTCCAATTATATCTAGGGGTCCCCAAAAGTCCTCTCTCACCTAACTAGTGTGTCAGCTACAGCCAACAGTGGTATATTGTTGTTGTTGTTGTTTTTCTGCTGACTCTTACTAGCTCATGCCTGCTATCTATAAAGATTCTCAGAGAAGCCTCATAGCTGGCCGATCAGCACTCCTGTGGGGATGTCAGTGGTGCTATTCCCAGCTATTTCTTGATGTGCCAGAGCTAGGTTCCATGGAGAGGCAGAAGAAGTCTCCTCCACAGAAAACCAAAGAGAAAAGTTACATAGCTTTTGACCTTGATAAAACCAGTTATTTTACCCATTCAAGGAAAATTGTCTTTATCTGAATATCCCTCCCAGTTTTTGTTCCCCTTCTCTGGTGTTTGCCATGCATTTATGTACCTTAGCACTCTTATCAAGCAGATCAAACCTAAAAGCATAGACACTGTTTCTTGCTTGAAACTTTAATAATAGAAGTCTCAGTTTGCTAGGATAAATAAACAGAATATGTGTTCTAAGTATGTAAAATATATTTTAACAACAAAATGATTTCTATAGTTCAGTAAAAATAAACTCCTATTTTTAAAACATACTGAAAGCATAGTGAAACTTTCTTAATATTTTCATATATAAAAAAAGTATTTTCCAAGAATATCAAGGCTTCTTTTTTCCATTCCTTGGACCTTACTTGAAATACGATGTTTTCATTGATGTGATCTAGGAATTAATTAGATGTTCATACAACTTATTTTAATTAATGGGAATGTCAAGAATTTTCAATGTTATTGTCTTATTAAGAATTAGTAACTGTCCATATTGGTAATGGAATATTGTTCAGTACCTGTAAAAGAAAATTATACCACTCAAGAAAGTATAAAAAGCACCCTTGAAATTACAAATACAATGAAGATAAATATAAAAGTTTTGAAACAAGCTATTATTACTTATTATTTTCTTAGTTTTTCACTTAAAATTTTTATAAAACCTTTTACATAATAAACAAAAGGATAAGTTTTACCTTGTGATTTGTATGTTTACTTATTAGAATAGAATGATTGTTTATGTATTACAATAATGGAAATGAAACAAAGACAGTGTCTTTCTATGTAGTGCATGTAATACACCACTTGCTTATGTCTTTCCTATTCAGTTGTCTCAGCTATTGATTTTTATAGGAAAAAATACTGGCTCTCATATGGTCAATATAATTGAGATCAAAACTACTGTTTTGAATATTATTTTTTGAGAGTATATTGTTATAAGAATTTGTGTTTTCCAACACTTTGAACTTGCACCAAGAGGGATAGCCTCTTAAATTTCTACCATGACCCCAGCAGTTCTCTATAAAACCTCATCCCATGCATATTTTTAGTAAAACACCACATATATTTCTAAGAATTGTTTTGAGGGCATATTTCATGTAAAACAAAATGGAAACTAAGATAATTGAGACACAATTTTTCAATATAGTAGTTAAGTTCTAGTGTGAGGGATGAGACAAGTACAACTTTAACTGCAACATGAAGAAAAGTATGTAAAATGAAAATAAGAAAAATTAAAGTAAAGCTCATAGTGTTTCAAAGAGAAGTATCTGGCATGGGAATGAAGGCATATATAATAGAAGAAGTGATACTTTATCTATTCATGCATTCATTCATTAAACAAATATAGGAAATGAGCATAGCAAAGATTCAAAGATCTGAAGGAGGGTGACAATAGGCTTTTAATAAATGTGAGGAAGACTTCCAAGGAAAACAAATGTCATAAAGAAGTGCTCTTGAAGGAAAATTATTCTAAATGATGCATAATTTTCTATAGATCAGGAGTTAAAATTTAATGATAAGTTTGAAGTTTGATTTAGGAAGGTCTTAAATTTCATAAGCAAGCACTTAAATTTTCTTCTAAGTTTGATAGAAACCCATTGTTTATTGTATAAGAGAGAGTATTATTTTTAGAAGAAATTGGTGATGTAAATTTTATGGACTAATTTAAAAGGTGGGAGTAGGCTAAAATCAGGGAGACCTATGCGGGTGTGGTGGCTGTTGCAGTAGTAAGAGAGACACTGTGAGAGGCTGAACAAAGATGTTGGGATAAGATAGTAGTGGAGGAAGAAGATATCAGACTATAAGAGTTTACTGTGATTTGTAAACCTTTAAACTGTTAGAGTAAGTATAAGAGAATATCTTTACATTGGAATAGGAAAGGACTTCTCAAATATGACATAAAATACTAAGCATAACAAATGGGAAGTAGGGCACATTAAAATTAAGAACCTTCATGCTTCAGTAGGCACCAAAAGCACAGCAAAAATATGAGCCATGAACCTGGAAAACATACTTGCACCATAAGAAAAGGATAAAATGTTAGTATCTAGACTTAGTGTGATGGCATGGCAAAACTTCAAGGTAAACAATCACATTCTATTCCATAATAAGTAAATGACATTGTCTTGACTTGAGAATGTGCTTCTTGCAATTATGCAACATGGTGACACTGTCTAAAAAATTAATTAATTAAAAAAATTATATATACACACACACACATATATATATATATATATCTATAAAACTACTATATATAAAAAGCAAAACAATTATAATAAATAGAATAAGTTAAAAGACATATTTCAGAAAAGAGTAAATAAAAATGGTCTAAACATATTATAACAAGATGTTAATTCACTTTAGTAATTAGGAAAATGTAAATTAAGATCACAGAGATATTAATTTATACAGCAATTGGCCAATTTAAGCTGACTGACAATACTAAGTGTTGGATGCAGATAAATTTGAGTCAGAATTATACTGTATGTCTATCAATCAAATTTTAGACATCTGACTGTCAAACCCTTTTTAGGAATGTGTTATATAGAAGGCAGGAATCCTGTTACAAAATAAAATCTCTGAGTTCCAAACAATTTAATAAAAATGATCTAATTTACAGGAAAATGTAAAAAAGTTTTGAGTAAATAGGATTATATAAATGTGCAGGTCTAACAAATAACTAACTCTAAAAATATCTTTGAATTTATTTTAAAGTAAAAGATATAAAATACATACTCCTCTACTGAGCATAGAAGTGGACAATTTCCTAAAATTGAATGTGTCGATAGGCTGATCATATGTACCATTTGAAACAGGACTTTACCATTGTTTTCTGTCCTGTTTAAAATGGTATGTCTTATCAGACTACTCAAGTCATCAGAGACATGCAAAGGACAAACTAGGGTGTGTAGCTTGGAACAGGTCTAGAGAACAGTCGCCACTTTTCCTGAGTGGGGTCCTCTTACCATGTAGCTGGAGGGCGGGCGTCATCTTTACTATGTTCTCCCTCCCCCAACACAGTCAAATCTGAACTTAATTGATCTGGGGAGCTCTTCTCACTCCACATTGCTGACTCACTGGGACCCTGCCATACCCAATTATCCCAATGACAGAATCACTTTTTCTGGTAAGCAACCAACCCTGTCCTCATTGCAATCTTTCTTGGAAAATTATTGGAGATGCCAGACTCCAGATGGGTGGCAACTGGCCTTGGTGTGTTCTGAGATTTTTACTGAGTAGTTCCAAGCACAGTACTGGCACCAAACCAAAATCTATGGGAGCACCCAGTGCAGAGGACCAGGGAGACTGTGCCAGGGTCTCACAGAACACTTAACTACATAAGGCTATGCAGCAATACTTAAAGATGTATAAGTAGCAGATCTACCTAATACACAGAAACAAACAGAGAGGAATCCAAAATGAGGAAACAAAGAAGTACATTCCAAACAAAAGAATATCAGAAAACTCCAGGAAAAAAAAATAACTAAATGAGACAAAGGGTAGCAACCTATTAGATACAAAGTTCAAAACAATGGTTATAATAATGCTCAAGGAACTTAGTGAGAATTTTAACAAAGAGATAACAAGCATAAAGAAGGACATAGAAATCATAAGAAAGAAACAGGCAGAAATGAAGACTACAACAACTGAAATGAAGAATGCAATAGAAGGAATCCCAGCAGACTAGATGAGGCAGAGGTTCAAATATTTGGAAGACAAGGTAGCAGAAAACACCCAATTAGAACAGAAAAAAAATTTTTTATTCCCAGCCAGGGAGCTACCCGCATACCAAAAAGCAAAAAAAAAAAAAAAAAAAAAAAAGATTAAATAAGAATAGTTTAAGAGACCTCTGGGAAAACCTCAAGCATAACAACATTTGCATATAGGGGCACCAGAGGGAGAAGAGAGAGAATAAGGGATTGAGAACCTATTTGAAGAAATAATGACTGAAAACTTCCCTAATCTGGTAAAAGAAACAGACATACAAGCCCAGGAAGCACAGAATACCAAACAAGATAAACCCAAACAGATTCACACAAAGACACATTATAATTAAAATGGCAAAGATTAAAGACAAAGAGAGAATCCTAAAAGCAGCAAGAGAAAAGCAACTAATAACTTAATAGGGAATTCCTCTAAGGTTTTCAGCTGATTTCTCAACAGAAAGTTTGCAGGCCAGACAGAATTGGCACAAAGTATTTAAAGTGATGAAAAGCAAGAAACTACAACCAAGATTACTCTACCCAGCAAGGCTATCATTTAAAATTGAAGGACATATAAGGAGCATCCCAGACATGAAAAAGCCAAAGAAGTTCATCACCTGCTAGAATGGCTATTAACAAAAAGACAGATATATGTTGGAGAAAAGGGAATCTTTGTTTGCTATTGGCAAGTATGAAAATTCGTTCAAACATTGTGGAAAACAGTATGGAGGGTCCTCTAAAAATTAAAAGTAGAACTACCGTATGATCCAACAATCCCACTTCTGGGTATGTATACAGAGAAAGTGAAAACAGTCTCAAAGAGATATTTGCACACCCATGTCCATTGTAGCATTATTACAATATCCAAGACATGAAAACAAGCTAAGTATGTATTAACAGATTAATGGATAAAGAAGATGTGGTATATATATTTGATGGAGTACTATTTATTCATGAGAAAAAAGGAAACCCTGTTGTTTGGATGAACCTTTATAGCATTGTACTAAGTGAAATAAGTTAAAGAAAAACAAGTTAGAAAAACAAATATTCTTGTATGTAAAATTAAAAAGGTGAACTCAGAAACAGACTAGAGTAATATGCAGCCCAGGATAGCTTTGAATGTGGCCCAAGAAAAATTTGTAAACTTTCTTAAACATTATGAAAATTTTTGTGATGTTATTTTAGCTCATCAGCTATCATTAGAGTTAGTGTATTTTATATGTTGCCCAAGACAAATTATTCTTCTTCCAATTTGGCCCAGGGAAGCCAAAGTATTGGAAATCCCTGGTTTAAGTCTTTAATCTATGTTGAGTTTATTGTTGTCTATGGTGTTGGTTAGTGGTCCATTTCTATTCCTTTGCATGTGGTTGTCCAGTTTTCCCAACCCTATTCCTTCACAAGACTATTCTTTCTATATTGAGTATTCTTGACTTTCTTATTAAGTATTAGTAGGCAAAATATGCAGGAGACTATTTCTGGGCTCTGTCTTCTGTTTCATTGGTCTATGTGACTTTTTTTATGCTAGATTCATATTGTTTTAATGATTGGCTAATAGTATGACTTAAAATCAGGGAGCATGATGCCTCCAGCTCTGTTTTTCTTTCTCAAGATTTCTTTGGCTTTTCAAGGTCTTTTGTGCTTCTGCACAAATTTTAGAATTATTTTATATTTCTGTGGAAAATGCCATTGAAATTTGATAGGGATTACATTGAATCTATCGATAGCTTTGGATGCAATGGACATTTTAACAATATTAATTCTTTCTATCCATGAGTATGAAATATCTCTCCATTTATTTTTGTCTTCTTTTAGTTCTTTCATCAATGTTTTATAAGTTTAAGTGTACAGATCTTTAGTCTTTTTGTTTAAATTTGTTCTTGAACATTTTATTGTTTTTGATTCTATTGTAAATGGGATTGTTTTTTTAAAATTTCTCTTTCTTACAGTTTTTGTTAGTATATAGAAATGTAACTGGTTATTGTATATTGATATTGCATTCTCAAGTGCACTGAATACATATATTAATTCTAATATATAGTTTTTTACTGGAATTTTAAAAACTTTCTATGTATGATATTACATCATCTTCAAATAAAAACAATTTTACTTCTCCCTTCTGACTTGAATGCCTTTTCTTTTATTTCTTGCCTAATTGCTTTTGCTAGAACTTCTAGTACTGTGTTGAATATTAGCAAAAATGGACATAATTGTCTTGTTCCTGATATTAGAGGAAAAGGTTTCAGGCTTTTACTATTGAATATGATTTGGGCTGTGGTCTTGCCATATGAAGTCAGACAATTAATTTTGTGAACTCACCCTAGAAAAAGTGCTACATACCTTATTGCTGAATGTCATTACAATCACCTTCAAAGTGCTGCTGGCATCTAATCCACACTTTGAAGCAATTTTGGAACTCTTTTTCTGGAATGGCCATCTAAGCTGTCTTCATTCACAAAATCTGGCAATTAAGTTTGTGAACTTGCCACAGTGTGCTTACTTTAGCAGCACTGTACAAACAACTCAGTAAGGTGACATAACCTTGGCAAAAATGATTCTGGAAGTGTTCCCTCCTTTTCTGTATTTTGGGAAAGTTGGAGAAGAGTTGGTATGAATTCTTCTTCAAATGTTTGGTAGAATTCATCAGTGAGACCATCTTGTCCTGAACTTTTGTTTCTTGGGAGGTTTTTTTTATTACTAATTCAATTCCCTTATTAGTAAACAATCTGTTTAGATTTTCTATTTCTTCATCATTCAGTCTTGGTAGGTTATTTCTAGAAATTTATCCATTTTTACCTAGGTTGTCCAGTATGTTGCTGTATAATTATTTATAGTAGTCTCATACTCCTTTGTATTTCTGTGACTAGTTGTAATATCTCTTCTGTCATTATTGATTTTATTTATTTGAATCCTTTCTCCTTTTTTTTTTTTTTTGGCAAATCTATTTAAATCTCTATCTATTTTGTTTTTTAAAAAAACTAGCTCTTATTTTCATTGATCATTTCCACTGTCATTTTAGCCTCTATTATATTTATTTTCATTCTGATTTTGTTATTCCTAAGTTTGGGCTTAGTTTTTTCTCCTTTTTTTTTCTAGTTACTTTAGGTACAAAGTTAGATTGTTTATTTGAAAATTTTTTCTTAATGTAGGCATTTATTGCTATAAAATTTTCTCTTAGAACTGTTTTTGTGACATTTTGTAAGTTTTGATATGTTGTGTTCCCATTTTCATTTGTCTCAAAAATATTTTTTTTTAAGTTTTTGTTTTTTTTTTTTTTGCTTTTTTTTTTGGTATGTGGGTAGTTCCCTGAATGGGAATCGAACCCAGGCCGCAGCGCTGACAGCGCCAGCACCAATGCCTTAAGCCACTGCACCATCAGGGAACTCCTCAAAATATTTTTTGATTTCTCTTTTTATTTTTTTAACCAATTGGTTGGTCAGTAGTCTGTGATTAAATCATATTTGCAATATTCCAGGTTTCTTCTTATAATTAATTTCCAGTTTTATGCCATTGTGATAAAAAGGATGCTTACTATGATTTGTATCTTAAATTTATGAAGACTAGTTTTGTGGCCTAATATATGATCTATCCTGGAGTATGTTTTATGTGTTCTTGAGAAGTATGTGTATTTTGCTGCTGTTGGATGAGATGTTTGGTAAACATCCATTAAGTTATTCTGGCATAATGTGCTGTGTAAGGCCAATGGTTTTTTTTGGTTTTCTGTCTGAATAATACTCACATATCTATTGTTGAAAATGAAGTATATATGAGGTCAGACAATTAGTTTTGTGAACTCATCCTAGAAAAAATGCTACATACCTCATTGTCAAATATCACTACAGTCACTTTTGAAGTGCTTCCGTTCGGAAGCTTTGCACCTTGCCAAGATTATGATACAGTTCAAGGTTGCTGGTACAGTTCTGACAACGTGAGTGCACCATGGCAAGTGCGTAAACTTAATTGTCAGATTTGGGGTATGATGAGAGCTCTGATGGCCATTCCAAAAAAAGAGTTTCATTATTGCTTTGAAGGGTGGACTAAGCACTCGTGTCAGTGCATGGCTTCCCAAGAGATGACTGTAGTGATATTCATCATAAGGGCATGAAACAGTTTTTCTAAGATGAGTTTGAGAAATTAATTGTCCAACCTTGTAAGTCACCTAATATTGTTGTATTTATGTATATTTTCCCCTTCAGATCTTTTAATATTTGCTTTATATATTTAGGTACTCCTATGTTGGATGCATAAATATTTACAAATGTTATATCTTCTTGATGAATTATATCACTATATAATAATCTTCTTTGTTTCATGTTACAGCCTTTGCCTTGAAGTCTAGATTGTCTGATACAAATATAGTTACCCCTGCCTTCTTTTGGTTTCCATTTATGTAAAATATACTCGTTCAAGCCTTATTACCGTCTATATGTATTCTTAAAGCTGAAGTGAGTCTTTTGTAGCCAGCATATACTTATATAGTTTGTTTTTTAAGCTATTCAACCACTCTATCTCTTTTGACTGAAGAAGTTAGTCTATTTACATTTAAAGTAATTATAGATAGGTATATAAATATTATCATTTTTAAAATTGATTTCTGATTATTTTTAATTTCTTTGTTCCTTTCTTCTGCTTTTGCACTCTTATTTTTTTTGGTGTGTGGCTCCATGATTTTCTGTAGTGATGTGCTTTGATTCACTTATTTTCTTTATCCTTTATGTATTTATTACAAGTTTTTGTTTTGTGGTTGCCATGCAGCTTACAAAAATATTATATTTATTAGAGTCTATAACATATATATATTTATAATGTTATATATTTATAATAACTTCGAAAGCATAGAAAAAGTCTATATTTTTACAGTTAATGCCCCAATATTTTGTTTTTGATGTCACAATTGTCACCTTTTTACATTGTATATCCATCAACTAATTATAGTTATTATAATTATTTTTAATAATTTTGTCTTTTAACCTATATGCTAGAGTTATCAGTGTTCCCTACAACCATTACAGCATTAGAGTATTCTGAATTTAACTATATATATATATATATATATATATATATATATATATATATATCTGTGTGTGTGTGTAATGTGTATATATATATACACACAGATATATATATATGTATGTATGTATATATATATATATATATATGTACACACACACACACACACACACACACACACCCCTTTATCAGTGTGATTTCTAATTGCATATATTTTCTTGTCCAGTAACATTTTTGTAAGGTTAGTGGTGATTAATTCCTTCAGATTTGCTTGTCTGAAAAATTTTATTTCCTTCAATTTTAAAGGACAACGTTGCTAGATAGGTTACACTTAGATGGTAATTTTTTTTTCTTTTACTACTTTGAATATATCATGCCACTACCTTCTGACCTGAAAAATTTCTGTGAAAAATATTATAGTTTTATGAGTGTTACCCTGAATATAGTGAATTGTTTCTCTCTTGCTGTTTTAAGATTCCTTGTATTTATCTTTTGATAATTTAATTATATTCTGTCTCAGTGTTGGTCTCTTTGCATCCATGATGTTTTTGACTTTCTGTGCTTCCAGGCTCTGGTTACTGGCTTTTAATTTTTCCCCAAGGTAGAAAAAATTTCAGCTATTATTTCTTCACATAAGCTTTCTTCCTTTTTCTCTCTCTCTTTTTCCCTTGGGATTTTTGTAATGTGAATATTGGTCTGCTCGATGGTGCCCCTTAAGCCCCTTAAGCTGTCTTTACTCTTTTTGGTTTGTTTGTTTATTGCTGCTTTGATTGGGTAAGTTCCTCTGGCCTGTCTTTGGGTTCACAGATTCTTTATTCTGCTTGATCTAGTATGTTGTTGAACCCCTCTATTGAGTTTTTCAGTTTAATTCTATTCTCTAGCTCTGTGATGTCTTTTTGGAACTTTTTTGTTTTATCTCTTCGTTGAAATTCTTACTTTGTTCATGTATCCTTTCTTGACCTCAGTGAGCATCCTATGACTATTGTTTTGAACTCTCTATTATGTAAATCCTTTCTCTCTGCTTTATAAAGGTCTATTTCTGGAGTTTTATCCTGTTCTTTTGTTTGGAACACATTCCTTTGTTTCTTTGTTCATCTCAACATACTGTGCACTAGATAAAAGAGCCACCTTTCCCAGTCTTGACAAAGTGGTCTCATGTAGAAGATTAATCTCATCAAGCAGCCAGGCCTGTGCTCTTTATTGGTATTCACAACCTTTGTGATTGTTCAAACTGCCTTATTTGTTTTTAGTGTCTCCCAGTAATTGAGAAGGACAAGACTTGTTGACATCCCAAAGGAAAGAATTGCAATTAAGCATATACATGTAGGGCATCTGTGAGCTAGATTCTAAGGCAGCAGCTGGGAAAATATGTAGTTATGTCCCTTCCAGGGAGAAACTAGAAGGTTGGGATTTTTTTTTCTGATCCCTCTGCTAAGCTTCTACTTTTACTTGGAGGGAAAAATTGAAATGTGGATTTTGTTTTTGCAGTGTCTTTGTGATTTCTATATCTGCATTCCCTATTATTGCAACTTATTTATATAGTTGATCCTTGAACAATGTGAGGGTTAGGAGTGCTGACCCTGTGCATGTTCGAAAATCTGCATGTAACTAAAGACTCTCCCCAAATTTAAGCATTACTGAACAGACTACTATTGATCAGCATCATGCAATAACATAAACAGTCAATTAACACACATTTTGTGTTATATGCATTATGCTATATGCATTATATATTGTATTCTTACAAAAAGTAAGCTAGAGAAAAGAAAATTTTATAAAGAAAATCATAAGGAAGAGAAAATACATTTATGGTACTATATATATTTGTTTCAAAACATTGAATATAAGGGGATCTATGCAGTTCAAACCTGTTCATTGGTAAACTGTATATTGTTTCTCAACTCCAAATCCATTCTTGTTTGCCTTGTTTAGTGCTTTTTACAGCTAGACTTTGTAAAGGTTCTCCTTTGCCAGCTGGCTCAAAGTTAGGCTCTATTGGTAGAGGAGGCTGGAGGAACTCTTGAAGGCATAGAGAGAAAGGGGCTTGTCTTGTGTTGTGCCAAATTTATAGCACTCATGTTGTGGCTGACAGTGGGAGAACCACTGGCATTTGTTCTTCAGCCATGCATTCTGGCCCTGTAGCAGTTAGCTTTCTGAAGACCAACTCCAGCCTGCTGGCATCCAGCGAATGTCTTCTCTCACCAGTGGGCCGTAGCTATACTCTCTTTAATGAGGTATGATTTATAGCCTCAGGGGTGGTCTTCCTCCAGATTCTTAGTTTTATACTTGGGTGCTCTTTCTCAGTCTTAGAAATTGTTTTGCATTTGTTCTTCCTACATCATTTGGAGTCTCCTTTACCACTTTTAGTAACCAACCACTTTTTATTAATTAACATTTTATTATATTAAATTTACCCTGTTAAAATTACTGGTGTGGTTTCTGTCTTCTGACAGAACCTTGATATTTAATTTCAATTTCAATCACTTTTTCATTTTCAAACATTATTATTTAGGCTACTAATACCACAAAAATCACCCCTCCCCACATTTACTTATTTATTGTAAATGGGCTTCTTATTTTCACCCACCCCTCATTGTTTTACAACAGACCTCATCCCCATGCTTCCCATCTCAGCAAATTGCATCATTTGGTCAGGACAAAACCCCAGGATTCATTTTTGGTTCATTTCCTTCCCCTGCCACCCCCCATCAATAAGTTTTTGTTGATTCTTCCTCTAAAATATTTCCCTGTTCAAGACACTGTCATGTCTTGCCATACAAGTCCACTGCCATGACATTTTTCCCTGCTTCCACTCTCTGTGCTCCATTCTCCACATAGCAGCCAGAGAGATTCATTTATTCTGTTGCTGAAAAGCCCCCAATGACTGCCACTTAGGGTAAAATTCAAATTCCTTATTAGGGCCCACAAATCTGTCCATGGCATAGCCTTGCCCACCCTGTGCTCCCTGTCTTCTGTTGCTGCCTTTTGTCTCATTAACTGTGCTGACCTTTGTGTTCCTCAAAAAAATGAAGCTCATTTCTACCACAAATGCTTTGTACTAGCTGTATAAACTGACTGGAATGCAGTTTCTCTAAATCTTTACATACCTGACTTTTCTTTTTAATTTTATTTTTTATTACTGTCCCTGATCCTCTTCCCTTTAGTAACCATTAGTTTGTTCTCTATATCTATGGATACATTTCTGTTTTGTTTATTCATTTATTATTCTTTTAATTGTACATATAAGTGTGATCATATGGTATTTGTCTGTCTTTTTCTGACTTATTTCACTTTGCATAATAGCCTCTAGAACTAGATCAATCTATGCTGTCACAAATAACAATATTTCATTCCTTTCTTATTGCTAAGTAAGATATCATTGTGTGTGTGTGTGTGTGTATGCATATATTGTCCAGAAAGTATTCAGCCATGTAATATAAAATATAGAGGCATTTATGGCTAGATACTTTCTAGACAGTCTATATGTGTGTGTGTGTGTGTGTGTGTGTGTGTGTGTGTGTATAAAAACATGTTCTTTACTTTTTCATCTATTGATGGATATCTCATTTTAGCTATTACTATTAATACTGCAATGAACATAGGAGTCCATGTATCTTTTCAACTAAGTGGGGTTTTGTGTTTGTTTGTTTGGTTTTGTTTTGTTTTGTTTTTTGGAATACATCCAGAATTGGAATTGCTGAAGCATATGGCAGGTCTAATTTTAATTTATTAAAGAATCTCCACCTATGGCCATACCACCCTGCACATGCTCGATCTGATCTGATCTTGGAAGCTAAGTAGGGTCGGACCTGATTAGTACTTGGATGGGAAGAATATCATAGTGACTGCACTAATTAAAATTCTGCCACTGTGTATGAAGGTTCCCTTTTCTCCATATCTTCACCAGCACTTGTTACTTGTAGATTTATTATCCTCACCAGCACTTGTTACTTGTAGATAACCATTCTGACAGATGTGAAGTGATCTCTCACTGTGGTCTTAATTTGAATGATTCTGATGATTAGTGTTGTTGTACATCTTTACATATATCTGTTGGCCATCTATTTACCCTATTGGGAGAAATGTTTATTTGGGTCTTTTGTTCAATTTTTAATTGGATTGGTTTTTAGTTGTTAAGTTGTGTGAGTTATTTATGTATTTTGGATACTAAACCTTTATTGGGTGTATCATTGGCAATATTTTTCCCATTCATTAGGTTGCTTTTTGTTTGTTTATGTGTTTTGTTGATGGTTTCTTTCACTGTGCAAAAATTTTATAGTTTGATGTAGTTCTATTTATTTATTTATTTATTTTCCCTTGCTTGAGGAGATATATCCAAAAAGATATTGCTAAGAGTGATGTCAAAGAATCTACTGCATATGTTTTCTTCTAGGAGTCTTATGTTTTCAGGTCTAACATTGAAATCCTTAATCCATTTGACTTTATTTTTGTGGATGGTGTAAGAAAGACACACAAATTTTTAAAAACCTACTTTAGAAGCAGTTTGTCATCGGCACTTAAATCAAATTTTCCTCTACATGAAGGTAACTGAAAGGTTTTTTTTGAAATTAGGCATATGACTAGGAGTAATGCGATGTCATTTCTATATGAAAGCATTCAATGGCTAGCCTTTTAGCTCTACAACCTATTCTCTAAGCACCTATCTTTGTGTTCACTTGGTTGTTAAATAATCTCTGCCTACTTAATTATGAGTATCTAAGGTATGGGCCAATGATTGCCAAAGAGAATCCGAAGAAATAAAAAATGTTAGGTAAAAAAAAAAATTGAGGTTCAATTAATTGATTAATGCTATGTTAAATTCCACCCCCCAATTCCTCACCCCCTGTAGAGTTCATGTTCAGTAGGCTAACATATAATTTCAATCTTTAAGATGGGGAAATTTTTCAAACATTTTTTGACCAAAGACCCTATAATTTCTGAGGCAGATGAAGATAAGAAGTTGAGTCCTATCAATGGAACACTTTCATGGGGAAATGACATCACTTCTGTTCATGCATTTACTTTCTAAGGAATTCTTCCAGGACCTTTAAAGACAGAGAGAAACTGATCATCAGTGAACAATAGCAATGACTGCCACAACTGGTATCAAATTGATTAAAACAACCATAAAAAATAAAAATGGACTTTTTGTGATGCTGGCAACCTAATGGATATTGTTTAACAATAGAAAAGTCCAATAAAGTTAAAATTAAATGGCTTATAGTTTTATTGACTCTTTAGGTGGTTTGTGCTATTTATGCACAGAATACTCCAATACACGTTCATTACGATACTTTTGATTATGTTGGAAAAAAACATGTATGAGTAAAGAGAATAAATGCTTACCTCTGAAAATCATCACTGAAAGAGATTTGATTCTTTATCTCTATGGTTATAATAAGAGACTTGTGCATATTATTATTTCTTGGCTGTTGAAAAATGTCTAAAATTTTTAAAAATTAATAATGGCTAAGGGTTTTTTTAATGTTTTATTACAATAAAACTCATGCTCAACAGAATCCTGGATTTCTTTAAGTTTGTTCTGTTTTATGTAGCTCCCTTTAAATTTCCATATTTGCATTAGAACTGTGTTTTTGCATTAAAAATAAGTACCTAACATTGGACCTTTGGTGTTTTGGGCTCAAAATAGTAGAGAAAAATTGAAGAAGTCTTAGAAACTGATATTCCAATTCTAGTTAGTAAAAGTGCAACCTTAGTCATATTGTTTAATCTTTCTGGGACTTGTTTTTCAGCTATAAAAATAGTATATTTGAGATAGGTGATCTTTATGACCCTAGAATTTTTAATAAACATATTTTACCATTTCAATTGCATATCCTTTGTAAGAACGGCCTTATATTCAATGTGAAAATTCACATTTTATGTGACTCATTTATTCATTCATCAAATATTTAATAAGCAACTACCATTGAGTGACTAATATCACTCTACAAGACTCTAGAGATAAAATTAATAAATTAAATAAGTATGACACAAGTAAGCTCATATCCTAGTTTCAACCTTCATGAGAATTTGCTAATTAAATAGAACATAATTATAACAAAAACCCTGTTGTATGTTGAGATGTGATAGAAGTGGGTACTAATAAATAATACAAACTCAAGAGAGTGGAAGGATTACATTCAGATCACTGGGATTATTGAAAAGTTCTACTTTCAACAAATTGAATAAAAATTTGTTGTTGATAGCGTATCTGAACAAAGTGAAATGAAATAATGAGTCTTTAAACTGGCAGGAAGTTGCCACAAGAAATTATAAATCCATTTCTAATAATAAAACAAAATTTGACAGGATTGATAATTAAACAGATATGGTTTTTTTGTTTGTTTTTTTGTTTGTTTTTTGTGACATAGGACCAAGAATTTATAATTATGATGAGATAGCATTACTTAATAAAAAAAAAAGTTTCACACTTCAATTTTTAAAGTAGTCAATAATTTTAATAATATAATTTGCTCTAATGTTAAAAAGAAAAGTAAAGCTGATGATGAAAAGTAAAACTATTCCCTCACTTGACAGAATTAAAAGTGTTGAGTTTGGGAGTATGGGAAAGAGCATTCTCCCAGGGAAGTCACTGCCAAATGCTTAGGATTTGTCTTTATGAAGGAATATGGAGGGAGTGCTATACTCTTGTTCCTAAGGAACTTTCACAGTATTCAGAGTGTGGGATTCATGCCATTAATGTTTTATCTCAAATCTGTTTTATTTAACCCTCTGTTAGGTAATAGACATATGCAAAGCACGGCCTGAAAGAAGAAACTCGCTTATACCACCACTATATTTTCTCCTTTTTTCAGAAAATAAAGGCAGAACCTACAGAAGGCTTAGAAGTAATTGCATTTTTCATACATTTCAATTCAAATGTGGGGCACTTCCAGGAGCTTTATATCTGGGCACTTAGTGGTAGATATAGGAAAAAAGCTCAGACACAAGGTCACACCACACCGTGTAGGGAAAGTAATGCTCCTTAGCTACATAGGATGAACCTTCCTTTACTTCTTTCACTAACTCAGCTTAGGTTACTATCCTCTCTGTGTGTATTAAGAATTCTGTGCACTGGATACACATATTACAGAGATGCTACGTAGGTTAAAACAGAGAAGTAGTCTAAACTCCATCCTGGATTCACTAATTAATTCAGCAAATATTTATTAAATGTCTACTGTGTACTAGACACCATGCTAGTACACAGTAGACATTTAATAAATATGCACAGAAAGACAATAGGGGGAAAGGCCAAACAAAAATTTAATAAATGGATAAATTAAATATTTTAAATTCTGATAAGATCAATGAAGGAAATAAACAAGATGCTGAGATACAAACTAATAGAAGAGAGCAGCAATGATTTGGGTAGAAACATCAGGAAAGGTTTGTCTATGGAGGTTACATTTGAGATAATATTTTAGCTGAAACTGCAGAGATGAGAAGGAGATTGGGTGAGTGAGTCTGGCAAAGGGAAGCAGGTATGTAAAAGTCCAGAAGTAGAAAAAACTTGGTGACTTCTTGAACCAGAGAAGAGGCTAATGTAGCTGGAGCACTGTAAAGGGAAGGGAGAGGTGAGATTAGAGTGGCACACTAGGGTTGTTATGCAGGCCATTGTCGATTTTCTTATGGGCCATTTTATTCTAAATGCAGTGAGAAGCCACTGAGGAATTTAACATAATTTAGCAGGAACATAACATAATTTAGATTGTATTTTAAGATCACTTGTTTATGCAATAAACATATGGATGCATATGTCTTTTTGAGTTGCTATTTTGAGTTCCTTTGAATATTTACCCAGATGTGGGATTGCTGGGTCCCTTCTTTGTCTCTTTTATAGCCTTTGTTTTAAAGTCTATTTTGTCTTATTATAAGTATTGCTAGCCCAACCTTTTTCCTTCATTTCCATTTGCATATATAATGAAATATTAGTCAGCCTTTAAAAAGAATGGAATTTTGCCATCTGCAACAACTTGAATGGACCTACAGGATATTATGCTAAGTTAAATAAATAAGACAGAAAAAGACAAATACTATACCATATTATTTCACTTATATGTAGAATGTACAAACAAACAAATAGGCAAACAAAACAGAAACAAACTCATAGATACAGAAAGCATTTGATGGTTGCCCAATGAGAAGGGGTTGGAGAGATGGGTAAAAAAAAGGAAGAGATTAAGAGGTGCAAATTGCTAGTTACAAAAACACTCACAGGGATGTAAAAAATACAGCATAGGAAATAGTCAATAATATTGTAAGAACTTTGTATAATTTCAGGTGGGTACTACACTTACCAGGGTTATTACTTCGTAAGTTATATAAATGTCTATTCACTATTTTGTGCACCTGAAACTAATATAATATTGTCTGTCAACTGTAATTGAAAAATTAAAAATTGTGTAAGGAATGAATTGGAAGGAGACAAGAATAAGAGACGTAGAACTGTTGGAGAGATGTTGTGCCATGCAAGTCAGAGATGATGGCCTGGAGTAGAAGGGAGGAAGTAGATAGTTTTTAGGCTAAAAGACTATATTATGCATATGAAAAGAAATGAAGATTGCATCATGAAGTATAAATGCAACTATTGCATATTAAACAATAACATATAGATCAGATGGTTCAATATTTTCATTTTATAGATAAGCTTGAAACTGAGAGAAGAAAATAGTGGTTAGTGGAAGACTTATTATCAAAACAACTCTTTTGATTTCCTCTTTGGGACATTTTCCCTTATAGACCACTTTGAATTGTAAAGATAAAAATATGATATGAGATATTCACTCTTTTAATTAAGTATATTTTAAAATTCTAAAAATAAAGATGGCTGTAGCATCAGGTAAAACTTGGTGAGATCTATTTGTCTTAAATACTGTTTTATGAAGATGACTGGTTAAAGATAAAAAAAGTTTGGGGGAGGGGAGGAAAGAGGTTAGGGTGAGGCCAGATCAGCCTTAGAAGTATTTAGGTAATTTAGAACAGCACAGTATACCCTAAGCTTAACATCTGAGTACCCAGAAAAGAACATTTAGTGGTTTACACATGCAAATCTTTGGCTTTTTTTTTTAATGTAGTGTAAATTAGCAGAGTATATAAATAGGTAGAGAGACAGATCAGGCAAGTAGGAAGACCTGCCTCTTTTACTGAGATTCTAGCAGTCTTTGGTTTCTCCCTCCTCCTGGTTACTAAAGTTAGACTGGAGTAATCAGCTATCAGTAAACTGGGGAAATAACTGGGTAACAATCACAGATGTAGTGAGTGCTTCATGGAATCTCAGAGACAAGCCAACTACTTCCTGGGCTAACTAAATAAATGGATGTGGGTTTGGTAGATTTTCCTTACTCTCCAAATTCAGCCACCTACCTCTACTGACAAGAAACATTATCTGAAATTTTCAGAGCACAAATTTTTCATATCAGTGATCATATTGTTTTCTTAACAATTAGACAAATGGCTACCTGGCAAACTGAAAAGGAAAGAAAAAACAAAAACAAAATCCTGAATCATTTATGATTCTGTGATTTGGCTCTAATCTTAGTTGTCAAAGACTTTTTGGTCTATCACCTGCTCATCATTTTCAGAGATAACAGATCCATAATGATCTACTTTTCCTTGACATTTAGGAAATTGAATGCAAATATTCTGCCACAATCACAGGGGAACGTTGATATTTAAGTTGAAAAACTTAAATTCTTTGGTAAGTTGCAACTTAAGACATTCACATTTTCGTCTTTTCTTATCTCATCCCCTCACATTATTCCTGATGCAATAAATGAGGTCAAATAGTTAAAAAATACATTTGAAGGGGTGTATTAGGTAGAAGAGACTATAGATGAAAAAATAATCCTGTTTTATTTACTGACTTGAAGTAGGTTTATATAAATCTATCACCATATTCCAGATTAGTCTTTCAGATTTGATGTACACCTCCTCAAATAAATTAGATGCTTTAGTTTGTCTCAGTTTACATAAATATTCACAGGTGTTCATTCTTAATTTCTCTATTTGTTTAAAATATTTTGTTATTAAAAAATTGAAGGGTGAGATTGTCGTCATCATCATTTTTCCTTTATCTTTTAGAGAAGCAGACTGAATTATACTGGGATGAAATGATATATCTGGGATTCTTTAGGTACTTTAGCATTAAGAAGAAAATAAGAATTTAAAAAATAGAAAAAATGTGTTACAATCTTGATATATATTGGACCCAGATGATAAGTTGATACATGCAAAAATATTTTGTATCTGGAACAGCACATTATCATAAAGGTGTTGAAATAAAAGTGCTTAGATGAACACAAAAAGGAATTAATGATAAATTAAGGAGATTAATTAATATACATTATTTTTACCAATTCAGGGTTTCTAAAAATTTTAATTATTTTCCTTATAGCAAATGTTCAAAAAGTTTGGCTCATTTATTTTTGATGAGCACCAAATAAGAGTAGTAACAAGTTAGAGTCCTGGGCAATCCCAGTTCCTTGCTTGTGTGTGTTCTATTGGTTTACTGTATAGTTCTTTAACTATTGCTGAAGTCATCCCCTCAACTTTGTACCATCCACCTGCTCCCTCCCAATGAAGACTTTTACCATGAGTGTCACCTTAAAGCCATGTTCCAGGAGACAACATGAGTAAGAGCAAGAGTTAATGAGAATTAAGTGAGGAAGATTCTAAAAATTTCTTTTGAAATTGAAAGAAGATAGGGACAGTCTCAGCAGGATAAAGTCCTGGGACTGGTGGACATTTACCACATCAACAACTATGACTAATGAGTAGTTAAAATTTACTTATCAGAGTTCATATAAAGAACCATTCTTTTTAGATTATGTACTATTCCTTGTTTCCTCCTATAAAACACACTTCATATAAGAAGTTGCTGCAATGCGAAGTTAGTTTAGTTCTTGGAATTTTTGTTAAGAAAATATTTGCACATAAAATGAAAAGACACTGCTATTTGGAAATTAGCACACATCTTTTATCCTGCCCAAGGGGCAGGATAAATCCCTTATTGTGTTTCCTTAATTTTTCCTATGTCCTGTGTGTTTTGGACTTGACAGCATTGCGTTGTATCCTGTGTTGGTGTTTCTGTTTTGGTTAACCAGACTAAGTTCAGGATTCAGGTCTTTTTGCGCCCATCCCAATGCATGTTAAATCAATTATGTAGGCACAGGGTAGATGTGAAAGCATTTCTACCCAAAAGGCCCTGCTAAAGCTGTTAGATTCAATTAGGTACAAATTCTGTCTTCAGGATTAGATTTTATATTCCAAGCCAAAGCTCAGTTCTCTTTGTTCTTCCCTATACCCACATACATTCTGCCACTTAGGCTATGTGTCCTCACTGTGTTGTCTAGCCCTGAAAAGACTGAGTCACAGCCCTTCTGAGAAGTTGATTATATTCACCAGTTGGGTTTGGAAGAATTCTGAAAGCATTTTTTGTGTGTGTGGGGGGGGGGGGTAGAGTGGGACAGGGCATTTTTTTGTTGTTGGTTACTACAGGAGAGATTTGGGTTTTGGTTTTATTTTCATACCAAGGTTGGGTTGCTGAGCCGGAAATCAAACTAAAACTGGCACGTCTCTGTGGCTTCATTTGCTTTTCTTCCCGCCATGGGACAAGTTGGCACCAAAGCTTTGTTTTGAAACCCTGAAATTGAAACCTTAGACATTCAGTGCCAGTAGTGTGAGCTAAAATTGCTTGGTTTGAATTTCCATAGGATTGTGAGGACCCAAATAAAAAGGTTGAATGGTAATTTGTCTCAGCAGCCAGGAGAATATCTTCATTGGGCAGCCTTGTTAAGAGATTCAGATGTTGTCTTACAAAATGTTATAAAGTTAAATTTACACTAGCCCTCCCTCCACTGTGTATAGCATGCTTTTTGGGGGGAGAAAAGAATAGATATGTGAATGCTAAAAAGAGACAGCATAGATTGCTGTGTTTTGAAGAAGAACTTGTGGATATTTTGTAGAAGGAATAGAGGACATTGGGGCAGCTGAATTTGTTCAATACGGGACATTAGGGAAAAGAATAGGTGAAGAAAATTTTTAAAGACACCTATTGCTTTATATTATGAGTAGAATTCTCCTTGAAAACATTTTAAGAGACTTAAATGTAGAGTTAAATTGCTTTTAAGTGCCCCTACTTTAGTCTTAAAAGTTGGACTCCTTTAAAGATGGAACGCACAAGCACTTATATTGATTAAAAAGTGACATCAGTTTGGACTTGCTCTTATAGCAGTTCACTTAATATCTTAACTTTAGATTCAGGAAGTGTTTTAAATCTCTCTTTTCATTACTGTTTTTTATCAACATTAGATTTTAAAATTTGAAATATGTCCAATCCAAGTCAATGTAACAGGAGATTTAATTATCTCTCTTCATTAACTTTTATCTAATTTTGGATTCTGTTATTGAAAATATTTCCAATTTCAGGCAGTATAATATGTTATTGATTAATAAAGGAGTCAGAACATACAATGTTTATTATAATTTCAGTCTAGTAGATCGCTTACATGCAAAAATGAAGAACAGGTAAGAGACAGTGTAAAGACACTTGCAATCATGAGATTCCTTATACTCATCTTCTTTTCTTCCTCTCCCCTGCAATATTATATATTAGCAATATTTTTAAATTAGTCACAGACTGCAATATAGAAGAAAAATATAGAGAGGAGAATGCTACTGTATCTATCACGTAGAAGTGATAATCAACTGGATTGGTCAAAATGCTTTGAGTCAAGTTTGACTGGAAGAATGAAATGGGAATGAAGTTGATGTACTTTTAAAGATTCATTTTTGGATAAAATACCTCTGGGTTCAATATTTGCAGTTTGGTTCAGATAAAAATTAGAGAGAAGGAAAATGAATTTTAGTATTTTCTATGGATTAATTTTTTTTTGGTAGGGCATCCTCAGATTGACTTATCTAGCCTGTATATAAGAACAGATGTTACAATTTAGATATATAATAAAGGCCTACTTTTTTCTCAAAAAATAACAATTTCAATTTTTCTACTGGACAATAAAAATCAGATTGAAAAGCTTTTCATGAATGGTGGTTTTGATATAAAATATGAAGCTTTCTTCAGCCTATATACCCTTTGTCATAATCTATTATGAGGTATATTTGAAGACACATAGGCCAAAAATGACATTGATATGAATCTGAACCAATGACTAAGTATACCTCGCAGAGTTCAACGAAGAGTGGTGCTAGCAAAACCTCTTAGATTGGAGAAGATAAAAGACATATATCATGTTGAGTCAGATTTGAGAAATATGAATGTTTATATAATCCCACATCTGTATCTAGTTTCTTTACATTTCCTGGTTATTCAAGTCTGACTCAGTGTACATTCTTGTTCTACTTTCATGCAAAGCACATACTGGTTGGTTTACTCTAGTCTGGCTGTTTCGTTAGTAGCTTTTGAAATGAAAGTGCTTAGCCAGCTATTAGAGAATGTTATTTTTTTATTTGGGAAAAAGTTAAAGAAATCTCTTTAAGTATGATCAAAATATGTTTTTAATCAATACATTATAAAAGTATGATGTTTAAAAGTGAAATGAAGGAAGAACGTTTCTGTTTATTTAGGCATTAATGTAGGCTTGCTTTCCACATCAGTCCTCTGAGAGGAAGTGGGAAAGAAGTGAAAGTCACATTAATCATGCTTAGAATGAGTGTCTGGCTATGCCCAATTTAATTTCTGCTCTTGATAGATAATATCATGGCTAAACTAGTCAACTTTTAGGTGAATTCAGACATTAATAAATTTAAGAATCAAAAGGTTTCTGAGAAGGCTGAAAATAAAGACTATCTTAATGACTGATGAAAATAAAGCCAATGAGTCCCAATTTCCAGGACTGGAAAGGACCCCTAAGCATCATCCCAAACCCAGGAAAGACTATGCCTCAACTCTTATCCAGAGGTGACTGTCTGCCCAACTCTAAATACTCCTCTTTCTAGAGAAAAAAATTCTATTGTATTCTTCAATGAATAAAAAGTATAAGGACGTTTTCTCCCTTTAAAAATCTGAACCTCTCCAACTTTAGTAGACTTCACAGATAGATTGTTATTTATCCTGGTATGATTCTAAAACAGAACACAAGTAAGAACATAGAATTTCTTGACATTATTATAAGTGAACAAACAAAAATTGAAGTGAGAGAAACATTTTTCAGTTTTTTTAAAACATTTTTTCTCCAAAGGTATATGTGTTTTGCTTGAAATGGTATTAGATACATAAGAACCAACCCACTGATTAGTTTCTGCCAACATACCTATCAGATAATTGAGAATTGAATGAGCGATTAGATTTAAAAAGTGCTGAGAATCCCCAAATTGTATTTAAATGTGAAACATTATTTTAATGGTTCTGACCATGACAAGCTGTATCACGTTAAGCCAGTCAGTAAAACTCACTGGGTCCCCGTGGCCTCAAAAGAAAATGAAGAGGTTGGATTAAATTATATATAAGACTGCTTCTGGTTCTAATATTTTGTGTTTTCAAGATGTTTGCTTTTCAGTTAATTCAAGTTTGTTCTAACAAAAAGAGAGAGAGAGAAAGAGAGAGAGAGAGAGATGATGATCCCAAATGCAGATATTCTTGAAATTGTGTCTTAAAGACCTGGTTTGGAGAATATTTGTTCAGTTGGTGTTTTTTTTTTTAAATAATTCCTGAGGATTGGCATGAAATATTCAAAATGGTAAGAAGTAAGAATCTACAACCAGTATTACCCTACCCAGCAAAGCTATCATTTATAATCAAAGGACAGATAAAGACTTTCTTACACAAGAAAAAGCTAAAGAAGTTCATCAACACCAAACCGTATTACAAAAAATATTAGAGGGATTCCTTTACAATGAAAAAAATATTAAAAACATGAATAAGAAAATGGCAACAATTACATATTTATCAATAATTACTTTGAATGCAAATTAATTAACTGCTCTAATCAAAAGACATAGGGTGATAGCATGGATTAGAAAACAAGACTTTTGCATATGCTGCTTACAAGAGACTCACTTCAGATCAAAAGCCTGAAAGTAAAGGGATGAAAAAAGATATTTTATAAAAATATAAACTTAAAAATAAAAAAGCTGAAGTAGCAATATGTATACCAGACAAAATAGACTTTAAAACAAAGGCTATACTAAGAAACAAATAAGGACCCAGCAATTCTATTTCTGAGTATTTATCTGCAGAAACCTGAAACACTACTTTAAAGGGACATGTGTATCCATATTTCATTGCAACATTATTTACAATAGCTAAAATATGGAAGTGACCTGGTAGTCTATCAATGGATGAATGGATAAAGATATAGTATCTACGTATAATGGAATATTTCTCAGTCATTAAAAAGAGTGAAATTTTGCCATCTGCAAAAACATGGATGGACCCATAGGGTATTGTGCTCAGAGCAGTAGATCTGACAGAGAAAGACACATGCCATATGATTTCACTTGTATGTGAATGGAACAAACTAATAGAACAAACAAAACATAAATAAACTCATAGATACAGAGAACATTTTGATGGTTGTCAGATGAGAGGGGGATTAGTGGGGCAGGGTAATAAATAAAAATGAATTAAGAACTCAAATTGATAGTTACAAAATAGAGATGGGAATATATTATAAATATAGCATATGGAATATAGTAAATAGTAATAATATTGTAACAACTATGTATGATGTTAGATGGGTACTAGTTTATATGGTAATCAATTTTTAAGTTATATAAAATGTGTAATTATTATGTTGTACACTTGAAACATATATTTTATGGCAATTGTAATTGAAAAATAAAAAAAATTATTTTAAAATATTCCTATTTTCTTATAACTTGGGTTATTTAAACTAGACCTTAGGAGCCTGATACATCTTCCTACTTCAAGAAAGCCAAACTTTTCTGGTGAAGAAGTCCTAATTATACACCAAACATAATCAGAAGGATCTGGCAGAAAATCTTCCCTACAGTGTCCAGAATTTTCACATTCTATGCTGGTTTGGGATATTCGTTTTGTTAAGTATTTTCCAATATCTCATCGCTCCTAATTAAACCCTGAAGGCTTTTCCTGGCAAGTAATTTTAGCTCCCATTAAGTTTGAGAAAGCCCCTGAATATGGGCAGAAGCAATGTGCTGTTAGAGTCCATTTCTCTCTTGAGGCTATGCTTAGGCAAACATAGACTATCTCCTGCTGCTTGGTTGATGCCCAGGCAGAATTTTCCAAGGTAGAGATTGCTAATGCACAGGGTTTAAAACAAACCTCACAATGGTTGTCAGAAAATGTGGTTTTGAGACCAGAGGTTGTATATTCACATCTCCCTATTCCTCCTGGAATCACTTTTTCTGCTCTCTAGAAGGTGAAAGAAGTTAGCTAATAAAATTGAATAAGTTCATGATTAACTGTATTATATTTTCCCTCTTTTGAAATTCATTACTGTTTCTCAAGATCTGCAAATGAATGGTTTGAAAGTTCTTTAAAGGTCTGAATGGTGATAAAGTTTAGCTTCTGGTGTCTCAGTGCTTTTCTCTCATGAGGTCAGAAGTGGCTTTTTGACAGATGACTGGATAAAGAAGCTGTGGTACATATACACAATGGAATATTACTCAGCTGTAAGAAAAGATGAAATATTGTCATTTGCGACAAAATGGATGGACCTGGAGATCATCATGCTAAGTGAAATAAGCCAGACAGAAAAAACAAAGAACTGCATGATTTCACTCATATGCGGAATATAAAACTGAAAGCAAAG
>PVJL010014205.1:0-28971 GCA_004026885.1 Lyroderma lyra | reverse complement strand
GAGAGAGGAAGTGAGAGGCGGAGAGAGGAAGTGAGACGGAGAGAGAGGAAGTGAGAGACGGAGAGAGAGGAAGTGAGAGACGGAGAGAGAGGACTGCCCCCCGCCCCGCCACCCCCCGGAGAACGCGGAGGCAGGCGGTGCGCACAGCTCGGGGTCCGAAGGTGCCTCCGCTGTCACATGTGGCCCGGATGAAGCAGACTGTTGGTGAAATCGACCATTTGGGGCCACACTTCCGAGTGCGGAATTTTGCTGAACGCCAGACGGCTCGCCCGCTTATTTTCCTAGGGAACGAAAGTGAGGGGCATGTCCTTATTCAGCGCCATCTGAACTCCCAGCCACACGCTGAACACAGTCACTGCTCCATTTGCTCCTGGGGACTTTTCTCTGCCTCCTCGCTAAGGAGACCCTCTCCTCGCCTGCACGTGGGGCTTGGCAGTCCTCAGGGACCGTCTTCCGTGGGCTCCTGGACGCAGACTTGCGTGGAACCAGGGCCTGCTTTTGGCATTCTGGCTTATTCTTTCTGTCTGTGCTCACAACTTCCCTGACCAAGCCCTCTTTCATTCAGCGAACCTGCAGAAGGCCCCGGGTCTGGCCTTGAGCTTCTTATAGACACGTGGGGCCTGGTCCCTCCTCTCCCGAGGCTTACAGCCACTCACGCCGAGGTCAGCGTTCACAGCTAACGCAAAGGAGAAGTTCTCATGCGCTCAGACTGAACCCTGCAGCCCCACAGCCCGCACTCCCAGCAGCAGGGGTCTCGGTGACGAGATGCCGCGTGTCTGCCAGAGCTGAGACTGGCAGGCGAAGGGCCATTCCTGTCTCCCCGCCACGCTCCCTATGGGCTCAAGTCCACTGAGTGGAGAGGAGGGCTCGTGGCCAGGATGCCCTGGGCCATGAAGGTGCTGTCCTTTGTCTGCCGCACCCTTCAACCCTCCAGAGCACTGGGGAGACGTCCCCCTGAGTGGAGATGTCCCCCTCGGTGAAGCCCCACCCTGTAGCCCTAGAGAGAACCTGCTGATTTCTGTCATTCTCCTACTTCTTGCACTTGCCTTGAGGAAATTCTGAAACATGACAGGCCCCATGGTGGAATGAGGACCATCCCACGCTCCACCACTCCTTGTTCCAAAATTAGACTTTTGTCACAGACACTGATCTGCAAGGTGGCAAAAATAGCGGCTGCTCAAGGGAGCCCCGAGCTGGCAGTCCCCCTGCAGCCTCTCCAGCGAGGTGGCTGGCAGCTGGTAGGCAAAGGAGTCCCTGCCACTCCCGCCGCACCCCAAGGCTAGTGCTCCCCAGTACTCGGGACTGCCCTGCCCCGACGCAGCACCGCCTTTAGAGGGAACAATAATGATACATTGAATCTGAAAAGCAGGTGGGGGAAGAAAGAATGAGATGTAAGATGCTGGTGCCCTCTCCACCAAAACAGACGCGACTACCTTGCCACAGTGCTTTTTCAGCTGTCCTCTAAGTCGATCGATATTTCTGAAAGGCTCTCTTATAGTCAAGGTGACTTGAAAACACTGAGACGGCTCTCGGTGGAGACACAGAGGGATGCAAGAACTTTGAAAGTCTTCAAGGGACCGAGGCACTGGGGCCAGAGGTAGAAGTTCGGGCACAAGCTAAAACGGTCCTGCCTTCCTAACTCCAACCGTAACGCACTGTACGCCTTGCTGGTGAGTGGCTCAGCCACTCTGAGCATCAGTTTTCTCACCTATGTGACGGGGACAGTGATTCCTTCCAGGTCAAAGGGCATGAATAACGTTCTCTGGAATTGTAAGCCCTAGGGGAGTATGGGCATCACCTGTCACTCACCACTATCTCCTGTAACAGAGCGTCTTGGACCAATAAATGAGAATGAATGAATCTACCTCACCAAGACAGTGTGGTGATTACAGAAAAAGCAAGTGACGTGTGTGTGGCACATTGTACGAGGCCTGACGCATGGCAGTGGCTGTTACTACTAAAGAGCCTAGCATACAGCAGATGTTCAGTAAATAAATGACATTATTAGCACAATACCATCAAGAAGGAAAAGCATCCAAAAGGTAAAATCAAAGCACTAAATAAACATCATCCCAGAAGTGTGCCTGGCGTGGGGACAGACTCTAGGTGGCCCCCGTGGTCTTCTCCTCCAGGTGTTCAAGCCTTTTGTGTAGGCCCCTTTCCTGACTGTGGTCGCAAACTGTGACTTGCCTTTAATCGGCAGATAATGACGGGGACAGGATGTCACTTCCATGGTATGATATAGGACTGTGACCTCCCACACACACCTTGCGAGGAGACGCTCTCTCTTGCCGGCTTTGGTGAAGTAAGTGGCTGTGCTGGCCCATGTGGCAAGGGACTGAGGATGGCCCCTCAGAGCGCAGCAAGGCCTCCATCCAACAGTGAAAAAGACCCCAAGTCCTACAGCCACCAGGAACTCAGTTGCACCAACAACCACAGGAGCCTGGGAATGGATCCTTCCCCAGTCTAACCTTCAGATGAGACTGGAGCCCCAGCTGACAGCTGCTTCTCCATCTTGTGAGAAGCTGGAGGGGGACCCCAGCTTCTCCCCAAAACTCGTGACCCACAGCAACTGGGGGACAGCACATGGGTGTGTTTTATGGTGCGTGGCCTCTGGGGCTTTGGTACGTAGCCACAGAAAACTAATGCATGTAGTAATGGAGGCAAGACATCAGTTGGCCTGAGCATGGGGAGCAGACACCCGGAAAAGGGCCACTGGCTGAGCGTGGTAGGGACTAGGAGAGCTGAAGGTCCCTGTTCTGTCTAAAGGGCAGACACTACTGGGCATGTCAGATAGTCGCAGTGTGGGGGTGTGACATCAGTGTTGTAAGACCCTTTCACTTTCCACAGTAATACAGAAATCCTGACTTTTATGTAAAACCTTCATACGTAAATGTTGCCCAATAATTTGAAATTTTTAGGGCAGCAGTGAGATGATCCCACAAGGGCAAAGAAAACATGTATTAGAGACTTTATTCAGAGATAAAGCGTAATTGGGAGTTATCCCAGCAAGTGACAATAGCTCCAAATCCAAGCTGGTGACCTTAGCCCTTCAATCCAAGGGTCCTTGTAAAAGTACACAGGAAGTCCTGTAAGTATTGTCTGTCACAGAGTAGAGGCATTTCCATTATCATCGATACGACAGTATTAGTTTCCTATGGCTGTTGTAACAAGCTGCCACAATATGGTGGCTTCAAACACCACAAATTCGTACTGTCACACTCTGGAGGCCGGAAATCGCAATCAGTTTCACTGGGCTGACATCAAGGGGTCCCCAGGGCTGGTTCCTTTCAGAGGTTCCGGGGGAGGATCAGTTCCCTTGCCTTTTCTCTAGAGGCCACCGAAACCCTTTGAGTCCCATTCTTCTGCCGTCAAAGCCATCGGCACACGATCTTCAAATCCCTCTCTGTCCCTGTGCTTCTGACATCCCATCACCTCTGTCTGACTCTGTCTCCTGTGTCTTCTTGGGCTTAGCCTGGGCCCATCCACATAATCCAGGATAATCTCCCCATGTCAAGAGCCTTAAACTTGGTCACATCTGCAAATCGCTTTTGCCAGGTAAGGTCACACAGGCACCAGGTCCAGGGATTAGGATGTGAACATCTTTGGGGAGGGGGGGCTGCCGTTATTCAGTCTATCACAACAATAATAGTAACATATTTTAATAATAGTTACTATTGGGGTTCCCTGGTGGTGTAGTGGCTAAGGCTTTGGCGCTCTCAACGCCATGGCCTGGGTTTGATTCCCAACCAGGGAGCTGCCTAATAATAATAATAATAATAATAATAATAATAATAATAATAGTTACTATTGTTTTATTATCCAACCCACATTTGTGACCTATGGGACTCGGGGTCACAAGTCTGATCCAAACCAATTCACTCCAGGCTGCAACTCCAAGCTGGCCCGGGGCTCGGGGAGAAGCATTCTGCCTGCAGAGGAAACGGAGTTTTACAACAGGGGCCGCTAACAGCGGGTCGGCGCTTTCTAACAGCGAGGCTGAGGCCGGAGGTGAGCTCCGCCGTCTTTCTCCACTCGTGACCTTGGCTGCCTCAGGCGGCTCCTGGTTGAGAACACAGCCAGGTCTGCCTGGACCCATCTACGGTTACTAGACAACTCAAAACTGTAACCTAGGGAGGGCGGCCAGTCGTGCTGTCTCTATTCCTTTCATTTTAGGAAGGTACTGCTTTGCTTCCCTGATCAGAAATAAATTCAAAGATGTTGCTTTTAAGCATGTCACAATCCCCAGTTTAACTTCCTTGAGAGTCAGACCCCAATTTGAAGCTTACTCATTTCCACCTAAAACAGGATGTTGTTGCTTTAAAAATCACATTCATTTTAGAGAACTCATTAGGCATACAGCCAATGAAAGGGCAAACATTATTTTGCAGTTAAAGTTCCACGGGGATGATCTGAATGCGTTACTCATAATCCTGATTAATTTCTAGCGGAAGTAATGAGAAGGTGGAAAATGGGAAAACATGTTTGTGCAGAACCTGCCTTTCAAGCACATAACAATTTATGCTAATTGATGGATTTACAAATAAGGTAATCTTGGAAAAACTTCCTCGTATGTTTAAAGGCATCTGAGAGACAGGTACACAACTTTAATGCAATTGTATGTTGCCCTGTAAATTCAAAGTGACTTGAATTTATCTTTGCAGCTAGCTTTTTAATATCTATCTTTCTCTCTATTTCCAGCCAGCCAGCCAGCCAGCCAGCCAGCTATCTATCCATCCATTTATCTATCTTTATTGCAATATCCAGAATTGATAAGCATATGAGAAAATAGGCAACCAAGACTGCACTGGTTCAAAAAGAACATTTTTAAATGATAGGGGGGAAAATAATAAAAAGAGTATTTAATGATATGTGAAAATTCGATGGAATTTGAATTTCACTGGGCATTAATAAAGTTTTTTTGAAACGCAGCCATACCCATTGTATCAGGTTTTATCTGTGGCTGCTTTGGCACTATGAGTGCTCAGGTAAGGAGTTGCAACACAGACCCTCTTAGTTCACAAAACCTGAAGTATTTACCCTCTGGCCCTTCGCAGGAAGTCTTGCTGATTCCTGACCTAAAGTCCCAGAGCCGTGCATGCACACCTCATTCGGGATGATCTAGGGCGGCTTTGGGACAGATCGTGGCACTGGCATGCTCACTACCCCCCACCCCGCCTTCACTCCAACACCCCCTGCGTGTCTAAGCCATACATTTTCAAACTGCCCTACTGTTACCATGCCAACCCAGTTCCTTCTGGTTTCGCAGATTTCCTTCCAGATGTGCCGCTCCCTGAATGCGTCTGCAGCCATGATGCATGATTTGCATTACTGTCCCCTTCTGCATGTGATAAAAGAGTTCGCGAATTTACTCCTCTGAAAGAAGAAACTCAGGAATCATAATTCTCTGTGCAGTTCACAGTCCTGAGCACGATGCGATGAGCAGGGCAGGTGTTCCAAGGGAGCCCTTGCGGATGTGCGTGCGTGTGTTGCGTTTGTGGTGTCTCTGTATCCCGGTGGCTGTGAAGGTTTGTCAGCCAGAAGTGACGCACACACGGCCGTGGGCAGGATGGGGTCTGTGGACAGGCTTTCTCTGGCCCACAAGTGTGACAGTTCTCTTATTGGTTTTAACTAGAATTAATTTCCAACAGTTACAGACTGGAATATATTATAAACTGACTCAAATCCTTGTCTTCTCTGGGAAAAAAAATCAAAAGATCTATACTGAGCCTGAAGTCTCATGCCAACAGTTGTCGGGTCCTGGGCTTCTGACGTTTCACTCTGGTTTCCCCTCCACCCTCTCCTCTCACTTATATTTTCTCTGACCCTGGCTGATGTTTGAAATTGTAACTTCTGATATAATAAATATCTATAGGTAAATCACTGACATAGTTGTACCTATAGACACCCATACACATCCAAACCAGTGTTAATGTACACATTCACAAAAACGGACTGATTATTCCCCCACCTCCAAATTCATAGGTTGAAATCTTGACCCCAAAATTGAAGATGTTAGGAGAGAGGGCCCTTGGGAGGTGCTTAGGTCATGAGGGCAGAGCCCTCATGAATGGGATTAATGCCCTTATGGCGAGACCCCAGAGAGCACCCTCACCTCTCCGCCACGTGAGACAGAGAGAGAAGACCATGTGTGAACCAGGAAGTGGGCCCCCACCAGGCAGTGACTCTGCCGTCACCCTGATCTTGGACTTCCCAGCCTCCCAGTGAGAAATAAACAAATTTCGATTGTGTACAAGTTTCCAGCCCACAGCGATGGCTGTAGGAGCCCACACTGACTAAGACACACACATAATAATGGAGGCACACAGAAGATAAGCCGGGCTCTATGGTTACTGTCACCACCAGGCTGCTGTGGGCTTTCCCGGGATGGCACTGAACCCAAGTACCCGCAGGGGTGAGGACAGGAGTCAATCACCTGCTCACATACGGCTGGCCCTAGGACTTTTCAGCCCAGAGGTTCCCAGGCCACACTGGACCCTGGTCCACAGCGGGTGACAAGGAAGAAAGCCCCGACGTACCATGGAGTTTTTCACGCTCTGCAGCAAGCGCTCGTGCTGCTCGGCAATCGCCAGGGCAGCGGAGTGGACCTTCTGGTAGATGGCCTCCCCATCTCGCGTCTGAAAGATAAACAGCCCTTCGCCAGTCTCGCACATCCTGTGGGAACAGAAACAAAGAGCATCTGAAAGTCCGGCCCCGGACGTCCCCGCCGCGCTCCATGAACCTGGACCCACTTGCTTCGGACGAGGTGCGGGCTCTCGTCCCCACCTGCTCAGCAGGGTTACCGGGCGGCGACGTCTCCCAAGAACTGCTGCCAATACGGGCAAGGAGCCCGTCGCTCGAGGCTCACACGGTGCTGATTTTTGTCGTTTTTGCTTTTTGTTTTTTGGTCAAGAAGCGAGGTAGGAGATTAATCAAAAAGCCATTTCTTGATTTTTAGCCTAATCCCTGTATTCCCCCTGGTCACTCTCAGGGAGGGTACTCCTGTGACTGCATCCCCCCCGACGTCCAGAAATCGGGCTCCTCTGAAACAGCCACTCAGCTCAGAGGCGAGCGAAGGCGGCAGGGAGCCCGGCACTCCGGTTCGGTTCTCACCCCCTCACGCCGGTTCGGTTCTCATCCCCTCATGCACGCTGCTGTGAGCACTCTTTCACCCCCAAACTCCACACCACACCTGCCTCCAGCTTCCACTCAAGGTGACAGATCAAAGGCAGCTAGGATTTTTTTTTTTTTTAAAAATAATCATGATTGCTGAATTAATGTGCGGAACATAAGGAAAGTTCCAGAAGGAAAGCTGCAGGGGTTTGATAATTGATGTTAAGGATTAAGAGGAAAAATCATCCCGTCAGACGTCTAAAGCAGAAACGAACTCTATTAATAAGGGGAGATGGGCACACACAATTAGGCAAGAATCAAATAAACGTTTCTTAATTGCTGAATATATTTTAGTGTGTATATGTATAATACATATAATTACCAAACATGTTTAATTACACCAAATAATTTTAGAGAACACGGGCAAAGTTACATGCAAGGATAGTTTAAAGTCCTAATTCTGGTATATACATACGTCAACAGCATTGTCTGAAAGGACCTAACTACCCTAAGACACAATTCCACTCCTTCCACCTTGCAGCTCTTGCTGAGAAACTGAGTCGCGGCTCTCAGGGCCTGAGTACTGCTCACATCTAAAGAACGGCTTAACACGACACGGACAGCGAACGCATCTGCAGCCCGAAGCACTGCTGACGACTTTATCTACCCCAGTCGATGCAGTTCGTGCAGTCAGAACGGGGAGTCGGCCCACCCGCTCTCCCACAACGGGCCCACCGCCGCGGCCGTGTGCTGGTCCTCTGCGCGGGGCCGTGCTGCAGGCCAGCTGGGAAAAGCCTGCCCGGCGTGGACTTCCTCACACGGGCTACGTGAGAAGACGATGAGGGAAAAGCAGGTGGCTCTTCCAAGAAGCCAATATCGAGAACTAGCTCATGGGGCTGATCATTGCTTTAAATTATTAAGTCGTTCTATTACAACAAAGAAGGAAAAGCCGAAGACCTAAAGCATGTCCACTCAAGTCGCATTTCGGTCCTAAAGACACTCAAATACGTCAGCGTGCGCTGCTGTTCCTCTCTATCTACCCCTCCAGACAAATCTGTCTCTACTCTTAGGGTTTTCGTATCTCTGTTTCCATCAAATATGGAAATATAATCTGTTAAGAGGAAGAAGTAACCTCAATTAAATCTGTACAGGGAAGAAGTGGCCTCCCATTCCCCCTAGGGCCGAGGTCATTATTTATTTACTTACTTATATGCCAACCCTAGTTTTAGAAATGGTGACGATGTGGTGGCAGGATGACTGCTTAATATCGAACCCTGCAGCTGTGTTTCTCAAACTTGACAATCCAGTGGCTTTGAGCATTTTTGCAACTGCAACCCACAGTAACAAATATGCTGGTTTAGATTATGAGCCAGTGTGTCTGTCTGTCTAGCTATTTATCTACCATCGATTTATAACATGCCGGTGCTTTCTGTTCTAGTTCATTCTCTAACACTGGTGGTGAAATGCCTAATCTAGATTAGAACCCACTAACTGGCAACTTGTACTGCTTGACAATCACTCTTTTATCCAATGTCTGCTTCTGATAAACACAATGAATTGACAGCCTTCCTTTCGTGACAGAGAGTCTCTAAATAATTACTGTGTTCAAAACACAAATGAAATCAAACCCACTGTAGTATCAAGTACTCTTCTTTACAGTACAGAGAGCACAGACACCCCTCGCCTCCACCTGAGGACCTGAAAGACACACACACACACACACACACACACACACTCACAAACACCCACGTGAGCATACGCACTTACCACTTACAGAAAGGACCAGGAGTCCCAGTCTCCAGTCCCATCCCATCAGTGTTTAGAAGAAGGTGAAAGAATAAAGTGGCCGAGACCCACCACAGCACAGAGCAGAGTGGGTGGGACCACGAGCCAGCCGCCACCAGTCAGCCCGAGTCAGTCTGTCACATGGGAAAATACAAGCCCAGTGTGGTCACAGCTTCTGATTATTTAAGAGCAGCCAGACAACTTGACTGAAACAACCTGAATCTTTAATGTGGGCAACTCATTCCATTTCTCTTAAGCTGTGGGGGCCAAAATGCCCCCATTAGCCTGACTGGGCCAGGAGGCCACCAGTTTGCTTTAAAGAGAGAAAAGAAACGCACCGAAGAGCTCTAAATCTGACAGCAGTTAGGCCGTCAGTTTGAATGGTTGTGACTTTTGTCCATACTGTTCAAGGACACAGTGAGACAGCACGACCCAGAAGGTGATCGTGAACAAACACTGACCTTCAGATGCTCCTCCATAAGGTCCCCTCTGACCTCAAGCCACGATTCTTTGATCTCTATTGCCCCCTCCCAAAAGATCTCTTGGCTTCTATTTCATAAGCAGTTTTAAATGCATTAAAAAGGTTACTGCAAGCCTTTGTCAAAAACCACCTAAGGGGCGAACTCCCCAAGGCAAATGAGAACAGGACGAAGAGGAATGAGTAAAGGAGAGGAAGAGAAGAGAAAAGCATGTCCAACAGGCTAATGGTCTTGCACAACCTGGAGCATCTGCGCTCCTGGCCAGCGCAAACACAGCAGGGAAAGGTGTCCCGGTGGCCCGTCCCCGGCAGAACGGCCCGGACGCCACTTTTTCTCTTTACCTGCTGACTTTTCCCTCGGACACGTTCCCAGCATCCAAGGTGGCCCCAAATACCCCAGTACTCTTTCCTTACAGCCTTACACGACCAGAATCCAGGGCTGGACACCCAGAGGAGGTAAGACAATGAGTTTAAAGTCGGGCCTCTCCTATGCCCTTTGTGAAGATAAGGACCCGGACAGAAGAACACTGTGGCCATCTCCACACTCTGATGGTTTCAAACCTCCCAATAACGACTTTGCCTAAACGATGCGCATATGCCTGTCACTCCAAACCATGCCACTCAGGCTCCCAGCGTGGGCCAGCTCTTGGGGACATCAGTCATTCACGTACAACCTTCATGCATCAATCTTCGTGCCACCTATTTAATACTTTTTGAGTCAACTCACTTCCCCCCTTGAACAAATGCATCGTAAATGGAATCATCCTATCAGTATCATGAGCCCGTGTGCTCTGCCGTTCACTGAAAGCAGACACAGAAGTGAACAGAATGCAGACAAAATCATGTTATGAAACTGTCCAGGTCCTCTCGTTCAAGATCCGAGCCGGAAGGAAGCTCACCGGCTACTTAGCTAACACAGGGAAACCAGGTGTTAGAGGATGTGCACGCCCGCACCCACGGAAATGGTTCTCCGTAATTTAATCAAAAGGAGACAAAGGGTAATGGGAAAGGAAATGACGCTCCCCTCCCCGAGCATCACATGCATCTACCGCGCCGCCTGTCCTCGCTGCCATCGTCCCCCGGTTCGGGGAAGGCCTGCGAGCCCGGCTCCAGGGGGCGTGTGGGGCAGCAGCGCGGCCCAGGGCCTTCTGAGGCTGGGGCACGACCTTGTTCTGGAAGTTTCAGTGCCCTCTGGTTTCAAACGTGAGTGGTAAGATCCCCCAAACCTCACAGGGTGGAAATGCTGTCTGGTGATTTAGCAAAGTGGCTGACATCGAGTCTGCGTTTAAGTAGCAGCCTGGGTGCTGTTCTTTTAACCCTTAATAATGTCACGGCCACGAGGACAGGGGTTCTCAGGGCAAAGTCCAGCTGTGCCTTGAAGGACGTGCGGGCGACCGCACCCCAGATCAGTGAGTGGCAGGTGGACAGAGTGAGATGCCTGAGGATGGCACGGGTGTGGCAGGGGCAGGGGGTGCTGTCTGAGGCTGACGAGCATGTGCAAACAGAGTAACACACCTCTTCCTTGAGAAGGAAAATGCGTGTTCAGAAATACACGTCGCCCTTTAAGAAAAGAATCAGCTGTCGTTAAATAAAAACAGTGCAACCCCACCCCCCCTCAAAACTGGGGTGCTCTGTTTTCGCAGTTCCAATGGCCTAATCCTGAGCCTGTTCAGGACGTAAAGGACATAGAGCGCAGAGGACACAAACCTCATTGGCCAAGGGAGCGGGAGAAAGAGAAAGGTCCCCATTCCGACTGTGCATGGCCACACGGTCCTTTCTCCCCCGGTGCATCACCGGGGCACCAGTTTCCTCCCACGGCTCCCCTACCATCCCCACCGCTTTCCAGGTAGAAGTTCTAACCCCGATACGTGTGCACTGGAAGGTTTGGGGCAGGGGGCGGGGGGGATGACTCGAAGTGACAGAACACGGCTAGTGTAAGAGACGGTGCTCGTTTATTAGCTGGGCGTGTTCTCAGTCACTGAGCGCGTCACAGGAGGAGCGTGCCTGCTTTCTCGGTCACGCCGCGGCCTGGCTCCAACGCCTGCCGCGAGGGCGTCTGTTTGCCTTCTTCCCGCCGCATCTGCTTATCAAACTGTCCCCGACAGGATGACAAGCCAGCGCTGTCAGAGAGGGAGACTGCAGGAGGAGGCTTCAAGTTCACACGTCCAAAACTGAAGTCAGATCCTCCTCACCTCGGGGGCCCTGGACCCCTTTTCCTCTCTTTGTCCCCTAACCCAAATCCAATCAGTACATCTTTTCGGCGTTACCTTCAGAACATTCTGGTGTCCAAACCCTTTAGCTCAAGTTCACTGTTACCAACATGCGTGCAGCCACCCTTGTCCTCACGATGCCCCTCCAAGTGGCTTTAGCCAGAGTCTAGTAAGAAACGTCGGGCCACGTCAATTCTTTAACTTAACACTCCCTGCGTGGCAAAGAAAGAGGGGTGGCCTTTGCCACAGGCTCCTGGGAGGTAAGGTTTGGGGTTCTTGGGCTGGAAAATAAGATTCAGGGTGGGGGTCCGGGTCACGTGGTACCCGTTGACCTGGAGACTGACATTGACCTTGTGGGCAAGCCATCAATCAATCATGCACGCGTGCAGTGGAGCCCCAATAAAAACTCTGAACCCCGAGTCTGGGGAGAGCGTCTTGGGTCAGCAGTCCTGAGACTGTCACACACAGAGGCGAGGGGGACAATGCTGTCCCGACCCCCCAGGCACTTCCTCCCTGGGCTGACGTTCGTCGGTGCCCTTCGCCGCACTTAACTTTAACTGTGACCTTCACAGCTTTCAGGGAGCTCCGCGAGTCACTGTAGCAGAAGAGTCAACGTTAGGGGGTGGGGGAACCCCTGCACGGGCAACGAGAGTCAGAGGTGAGGCAGGACTTGCGAACCGTTCCTTCAAACACAGGACACAAAGGCTTTCTTTCCCATGGCTGTTCCGATGTCGTTACGTCCAAGCTTGCACACACGTGTGCACTCCCCTGAAGGAAAGGAGTTTGTGGGGGCAACGCTGACTTTCACATAGTCTGGGCCGACCTAAACGCTTGTCTTCAAACGCTGTCAAGGGCAGGAGCGTGCCCCTCTCAGCTGGTACGGAGAGGCGCTCACGTGCGGTCATCATTCAGGACGACGGGCCAGTGTCACCGGTGCTAACGCCGGAGTTTCACTTAAACCGGCCGAGGGCGCGGCGGAGCCTGACGCGCAGGCGTGCGAGCCCAGCCGGCAGCTGTAAGACGGACGGACGGGGACCCTGCCGGACACCTGCCACCTTTCGCTAAACAACAAACACTTCAGGAACGGTTGCACGGGGGGTGTCACCACAGTCAGAGCCTCCTGTCAGCTGGGTCGTCCCCTAAAACTCAGAGCCCGCACCAGTCTGACAGATTCACTGAACTCTCAGGGGTTCAAAGTGGAAAGAAAGAAAAAAACAAAGGCTAGAAAAACCTCAAACAAGAGAAGCAACAGGGGTCTCAGTCTCCCAAAGAAACTGACCGCCCCTCTTACCCACGGGCACCGGATGACAGTGAATCGTGTGATGGAGCTTTAGGAAGTTTACATTTCAAGTCTGAATTTCTTGAAGGACAAATGAGAGAGATGGTTAGACCTGCTCATTGTGGGGGGACGGGGCTGGGGCTGGAACAGCATCTAGAAGACCCTATTGACCTTGCTAATGACAGTGCTGCCGGGAGAGATGAACTATCCTAGCTGTATGTGCCTGTACTCCAAGTGGAAAGAACACACAGAAGGTTCCAGAATTAAAGTAAACTTTAAACATCGGAGCTTGCCTCAGGAGGCACCTTCACATCATCAATGTCTTTGTAAGCCCGTTGCTTATTTGCGGATGCCCCGGCCCACGCCGGGCAGCGTGAGCACGGGCACTATTCTGACAGGCGCAGCCCCCCGGTTTCAGAGAGCGCAGGGCGTTTAAGCACGCCGCCTCCTCTGCAGCTCTGAGAGGGGAGTTACGAACTCGGCTAGCTGCCTGTAGGACAATAATTAGCCTTCTCAGAAATCTGGACGGTTTGGAAGGAGGATCTGAGAGTGACTCCCAGATGCCCTATGTACCAGTCTCGTGCCTTGGGAACACTCACACGGATGCCTAAGTTTCCGTTAAGGCGGGAGTAGTAACGCTCCCCAGTTTACATGGTCATCGAGTGGCTGAAATGGGACAGCGAGTATAAAATGCTCAGTCCAGTGACTTCCATATAGAAAGGGCTCAGTAAACATCAGTGGTTATTTTCGGTTATTTTGGATACATCTGCTGAAGTGCGATTTCTCAGCCGAACCACGGGGCCTGACAATTCACAGCTGTGGAGGACTCGTCTGTGCGTGCACGTTCAGCAGCATCCTTGGCCCTTGTGACCTGCAGATGCCAGGGCTGGCCCTTGCCGGAGTGGTGACAAGCAAAAACGTCTCCAGACATTGACAAATGTCGCTGGAAGCAAGATCTCCCCTGGTTGAGAACAGTGTTCTGTATCTCAGCACCATTTTGAGTGATATTGCTACCTACAGTTCAATAACCACTCCAATAATGCTGTATTAGAACCATTTTTTAGTTTCTTTTCTCTTTAACTTCGCATCCACGCCCCTCCTGATGACATCAGTGCCCCTTCCTGCTTTGGGAGAACCATGCCTGTCCTACTTGTACCCATGGGTTGTGTGTAAAGACCTCAGTCCAGTGCCTGACACGTCCTGCATGTTATAGTCCATGTATGGCAGGTATTTATTGCTCTTGTATTGGCTGATGTGTGAGAAGGTCCCCAAGCTCCTGGAAGCCACCGGCATAGCCACAGTGAAACTACCCTAGAAGCAGCAGGACTGAGAGCCGAAACCCAGGGCCATCAATGACTTGAATAAAGCCATGCCCGAAGCCATGCCTGCTCCCTGGACCTTGTGTTACGTCATAGCCATGAATTTCTCTCCTGCTTGTGTCACTTTGGGTTGACATGATTGCCTACTACGTGCCTGGAATTATGACAGGTGTTTGCACATGTCCCTTTACTTATACCCATGGTGCTCTCATGAGATGCAGAACACGTTACACCCATGGTCCAGGTGCCCAGTAGAAGCTCAGAGAGTTAAGTGACGCCCTCAAGTCCCCCAGCCAGTCTGTGAGGGGACTGCCATTTAATTTAGTTCTGTCCAACTTCCAGTCGGGTTTACTGCCCTTGTGGGGTGAAACGGAGCCGCCGAATGGAACAGCACTCAATTCCCTTTCTGAGACAGGCTGCAGAAGAGCCGAGCTTTGCCCAAGGTCTTCACGAAGATTCCCTGTGTTCTGGGGAGACTGCTGCAAAGTCTTTGCAGATGCCTGTTGGATGTGTGGAAACTATCTGCCTAGAGAGACTTAACGTCTATTTATTTATCGATGTGAGACAGGGAGAAAATTGTATTAGTTAATAGGCAACTGCCTTGTTTTGAACACATCCAAACAGCCAAGGAGAAAACATCTTCACTAATAAAGCAAGGCAGACATGAAACCTTCACGCTCGAGGGAACACAAAAGATCTTATTATCCTGAGCATCTTGATGGTAACTGTAAAAATTCATCTTTATTTCAGTTTCAGACAAAGTATAAAATAGTGATATTACCTTGTGTTTAACACTGCCTGTATCCTGCAGACCCAAGTCTAGCTCGAAAAGTAATCATGTTAAGACAACAAAGATATTATTAATATTTAAGAGAACCCACCATCCTTCTAGGTCACCTAACATGCATCGCTGTTTTTACCTAAAGCAACCCTGCAAGGACGTTACGACTTGGATGAACTTACAAGGGAACTTGAACACTGTGTCCAAGGTCAACTGCCAATAAAGAACAGACACTAGAGCTTAGGGTCTCTTTGACTCTGGAACCAGTGCCCCCTACGCTACACCAAGCGACATGAGAAATGACTATGATCCTCAGGACACAACCCAATACTCTGCCCTGTGATGAGTCAATCTCAAGCTCGCAACAGCCCCACACAGCACGACGGTGAATAAAAATACTCTTCAACATCAATAAATATTCTGAGTCCCTACCATATTTGAGGTGCCAGACTGTGAGAAACAGGTTTTAAGTATAATCATCATCTAATTGCTGGAGTTCTCAGATGAAATACCCCAAAGGTCAAACCATAAAGGGACCAAAGTTAGGGAATAAAACTCATTTTCCAAGTCAGCCCTTTATGGCTTTTGGTCAAAGACCATTTCTGAAATTTATGTCTTCCATACATCCATACTTTCTATTCCCCCATTTCTTCCACCCCATCTACTTCAGTGTCTACACACCAAAATACATCTGCTTAAAAACTTCTATGGTTTTTAAGTCTTGAAAATAGTCTTAGATCCTTAGCAGTTCTCCCAGATTTCAATATGAATAAATTAAACTTGTGCAAGATATGAGTAATAGTAAAACGTGGGAGATTAAGTAATCATTTCAAAAAACGTTTCAAATAGTCATGAGATACGACAAAAGTTTACTAAGGTTTTAGCCCTCAAAAATTAGGGTAAAAAGCCATATTCTTTTCTGATTACTATTTCCTATAAACAGTGAATCTAGGAACAACTGAAAAATATTCATGTTTGAATAAGTGCTGCCCGAAATGAGCCCAAAATGCCTGGACCGATGCCAAATTCTCCTGCTCGTCAATAGGAAATACGAGTGGAGAATGATACGGGTTTCTGGTCAATAGAAAAGTCGTTCTATTATAAAACACTTTAGTATCTTGATTTCACTGGTTACAATGAATACATAAATAATTCCTGAGACCCAAACAGGGAAATATATCTACTTTCCCAAACACATTCTTAACTTTCTGCATAGAGATTTTTCCCATAAGGATAATCAATACAAAATTCCTACAAAAGAAAAATAATTGCTCTGAAGATTAGAATTGTATTTTCTAACATGAAGACGTCTGCCACCTCTGGGAGATACAGCATTCCAATTCTACACCTGAAATGATATTTTCAGTACTTGAGAGTAAGGAGGCCAGAGGACAGCTGTATGGGAAAGAATTCTGAAACTTTCTAGAATGGTTGTAAGAGCATAAAAATAATATTTCTGAAAAGCAAAATTTAAATAACTGGGCTTTGTTTAAAATGGAATTAACAGATGAATTTGAGTGGAGCAATCCTGTCATACATCCAGGTGAGTTAGGGTCCTGGGTGTATAGAGCTCCTATATATAACGAGTGTCATATTCTTGTCCACTTTTACAACAACAAAAAGGAAGTCACAAGTTGATCATTTTCAATTTTAATATAATGTCAGGTCATATACAGAAGGACTTGTACCTCTTATCATTTAGTCATGTAAATTTCTATAATATAAAATTTATCTGCAGTGTCTTAAAAAAAAAAAAGAGTCTACATTCGAGGGAGGAAGCATGGGGAGAAGGAAGAGGAAAAACTAACTGGACCAATTTCTTTGTGGGTAATAGTCAACCCCAGATGTTTCTGCCACCGTCTTCTCTCTCCCAGACTAACTCCCACAAGGTGTTGCCTGGGTGTTGTCATGAGCTCGTACGTTCTGGAACTAAGCTACGCCAGCGTTAGTGTCACTCATCGCACTGTGAGAAGAACGCGTGGCCCTCCACCAGCTGCACCTTCAGACAATGTCCGTGCCCCGCGAGCGGAGAGTCTACCAGTCAGCTCGGATGAGGGAACAGACACACAGAGAGGAAGTGTGGAAGTTTCCAGAAACCAGGAAGTTAGCCTCTCTGTTCGGCATGACCCAGTAAATGTTCCGTTTTCAGGATTTCTCCCTAGTTTGACTTCAGGTTGTCGTATGGGATCAAATCGTGTGATGCAAAGTCATTATCACCTTCAGGAAAGCCACGCTCAACAACTAAATGCTTTACGGTGCACCTCACACTGTACCGGCCTAATCTACGCACTTCCTGGAGTGCGCTGCTCCAAGGTGTGGAACTCATAGGTAAACTCAGACCTCAAACGATATGAACCTGGGAAAAGGGGGTGCAGGGGGAACCCGGGCAAACGGTCACGAAACTCACCTCCCGGCCTCAAAAGTGAACCAAGCAGCATCTCGCCCGTACCGCCGCAGGGCGCTTAGCGGCCAAGAGATGAGCTTGACTCTGGGATTCTGGACGTCCCAAAGACAGATGTGCTCATATGTAATCTGCAAGGCACATTCGCCATGTACATCTAAGTTAGGAGATGGCATCAAATACACATTGAATCTCTCTGGGAGAAAAACAAAAGGTTAGTCTAAAATCCCCAGGAATAAAACATCAAAGACATTGTAGGAACAAAGAGGCATTTCAAAATCATTCAAGCTCATTATCTAGCTCCTGGTTGAATATTCAGGAAGATATACCGTTCTCATAGATTAGCAGTCCCAGAAAAGGATTTTTTAAATGAAGACCCTATTAAATCACATAATAATGATACAGTATAGCTGTCAGCATTCACTGAACACTATGTACATGAGCAAAGGCCATTTTTAGAATTGTTAAATTTGCATAATAAAAAATTTGAATGCAAATAAAAGACTAAAGCAATAATCCATTAAAAACCATTTTTTTTCCTGCCAAGTACATATTAATTACACCCCCATTTTTATGTTCACCAAAAATTCAGGAGCAAATAATTGTCACATGGTTTAATGATATTAAAGTTATATTGATCACCTTATAATTTTCATAACTAGATGAATAAAACTATTTCCCAAATTATTTAAATAAAACTTGTCAATAATACCATGCACTTAACAGAGCAACAGTTTGAGAAATGCCAATGGACATATTTGAATTACTTTTAGCAACGAGCTATCTTCAACTAATACTGGAAAGATATATTAATTTGCTTGTTTGGATGACTGTTAAAATTTAACGATTACTCTAAATAAAGCTCTTAGCTTATTGCCACTACCAAATTTTCACCTCACAGAGACAATCATGGTATTTCTATTATATTTTTAGAAAATTTATTAATTTAAGAAGTTACAGAGTCAAAAATCTTTGAGTGAAATATGAACAAAAATATTATTACTATGGCAAATACATTTTCCATCATTACGGTGGATTACCTACATCTTACAGAACAGTGTGGTACTGGTAATATCAATGTCATTCTAAATCAATTGCTTTACGGTTAAAAAAGTAATTAGAATTTTCATAGATTTTAGTAAATAAGAAGGTCAAGACTGTGTTCATGACATGCATGCGTGCACACATCTATTATTCAAGTTCTCTAAGTTATTTCAAACTCCCTTTAACCAAATATTTGTTGCTAGAAAGTCGCTATTATCTTAAAAGTATATCCTAATGGACCAAATTTTCCCCTGGAGAGTTCTGGAACAACTAAGCAAGACTGTCATCATTAAGTAAAAAATAAGAGACACCATTACCAGTTTGTATGCTTAAAAGTTCTCTTAGAGTCACCGAGCTCAATAATGACAACTGCAATAGCGGTGAGGGTGACCACTTTAATTACGATTATTACTTGAAATCATAAAAAATGAATATTGTAAAGTGCCTTAAAAGACACAGCTGAGTTTCATAACAAGCTCTAGTATGAATATGCCAGAGGTATTCTTATTCCTATTGGACAGAAGAGGAAACTGAGGCACAGAAAGCTGGTACAGTTGGTAAGTCCTAGGTACCGCCAATTCCTGAATTCAGGGTGTAGCCCCGTCAGGATGCAGCTTTACGTGTGAAAAGTTACATGCTGACCAGAGAACCAATCAGAACCCGTCACGGCTTCCTCTGACGACGGGCTTCAGGGGCTTCAGGGGCGTCGGCGCGCAAGGCCCTGCGCAGCCTGATTCTGTGCTCGCAGGAGGAGGAGCCTGTGTTGGGCTGTGTGAGGCTGGTAGTGACGCAACCGCTCGCACCCCCATTCCCCCACCTACGGAGAGGCTCCTCGGCATCAGCCCGCACTTCTGGGTCTCCATCAATCACACCGCCATGGCGACAGATCCTGGCAGACACGGTCTCGCCAAAGAAGTCCTGGGCTATCAGTGGGTCACGAAGACACGGTTCCGCCTGGGAGCGAGCAGTTTTTCACTAACAGAGTGTGCGCCCTCGGAAGGGGTCTCGGTCCCACTCCCGCTGCCATGCTCCTCGTCAGGCCAATCATGACCTCTCGGTGGTGATCTGTCCTCATGGGTCAAGTCAACAGGCCGACGCAGAGCTCTGGGACCCTAACGGCCCTGTGATGAGGCCCAGGTATTTGCAGGCAAAGAAATGATTCCTTACCTCCAGAGTCGTACCATAACCAACACCGATTTTTGCTGACGCGCTCGCAAGTCGTCTGGCCATTATTACGTAAAATGATTTACTCCCAGGCGAGTGCTGAGCTCAAAGAGTTGGCTCAAGTGTTTGAGCAGAAAGAAAAAAAGTAATCGTAGATTTAGGTGGGTTTCAACTTGGTGAAACTTTCATGAAGTTCAAATTCCATTAAAAACATGGGAAAGTTTTCAATAAAATGTTAAGTGAACGAGGCGAGAGCAAAAACCTATCAAGCGCTGCAAAATCGGAATGTTCTAAAGACGGGCCCGAGAGTATAGTCAGGAATCAAACGCTGGTTATTGGAATTAGAACAAGATCTTTAGTCCTTCAAAGCTTCAGTTTCCTCATCTGTAAAATGGGGGCGTGACAGTATCTGTGGCAGAGGGCTGCTGGGAAAATTAAATCATCTAAAGCATCTTCCACAGAAACTGGCACAAAGCAGGTTGCCCCAGATCTCTGGCTGATGTTATAACATATTAGAGACTATGTTTGTATTGTGTGTTAAAAACCTATTAAGTAAAGAAATACACTGAAATATTAACACAGGTTTTAGGTAAGCCAAAAGGCTATTATTGTCACTTCTCTCTACATTTTTCATAATTTCAATAATTTTACACAAGGCAGGTATCTTCTGCTCTATTACATGGGGATGAAACAGTTCCATAAAAGAACGAAGGAGAGAATTTTCTTTACATACCACTCTGTTCTCGCTCAACCCCGGTGGCCAGTAAGTCGGGCTCCCCGAGGCTGATGTCATTGACCCGCGTCCCCACACACTCCACCTGGAGGACTTTGCACCACTCGTCAGCCTCCAGATCTGCGGGAAATGTCCAGAAGATGAACCTGTGAGCCCAGCACCCACGTAAAAGCAGAAAGCGAAAGCCCTCCCTGACTCCCACAAACCTGATTCACAAGCAAAGGTCTTGGAGGTATCGTCATTGAAATAAATCCCTATGGCGTGCTTCTTGGTGCTTTTCGGCAAACGAGCTACGTTCTTCACGTTGTTGAGTTCCGTGACCTGAAAAGTGGACAGTTAGACGTTGGCTCGCACTCCGCTCCGTGCTTCCAGTCAACACCACCAAGCCCAGGGCAGACACAGCAGCAGGAGGCGTGCGACCGAGCGACGCAGCACGACACCGAAGCGCTGTATTCGACAGCTGTGAATGACTTCGTGGTTACCCTGAACGCACAGCAGGGACGGTTAACGATCTCCCCGCTTTTCAGCCTCCTGGAGCGTATCTAGCACAGGCCCCACTCCAGAGAGGCGGAAAGACCCCAACGAAGACGCTCCCTTCTCGACAGGTCTCACGTCTACCGCCGTCACTGTGGACAGCCTTTCAAACACCCCATCCCCCCAGAACGACCCCCTCAGAGAAGGGAAGGGAACCCAGTTCCTAACTGAATGATCTCACTCTGCTGGTTAGAGATGGGGAGCCGCCCTCTACTTGGGGTCCGCGCGCTGCACTCGGGCACCGGTCGTTGGTCCTTGACCCTTCCCCACTCCCTCTGACGTCTGGCTTCTCGCAGTGGCTACGGCATCTGAGAACCCGAGAACATCCCCCCTAGGGCAAGGTCCCCCCCATTAGACGTCTGTCTCTCCTTCCTCTCTCCCACAATTTCCCGGCCCCTTTAACACTTTATAAGCCCCTCCCACCTCCCACATGACACTGGCTTACTGTGTTTCCGAAAGGGTCGTCGCTCTTTTAGTTACAGTCAGGTGCCCTGCTGCCGCTGAGGGCCGTGATGATCGGGTCCCCATGACAGAAGGCGGAGGTGGGTTTGGGGTATTTACAAGACAAGTAACTCTCACATGGACAAGCCTAACCGCCCCCCCCCCCCGTGTCTCCTCTGTGTTATACAAAGAAATGTCCCCCACCCGTCTTTGCCTCCGTACTGCCCCGCCACGCCTCCCGTGCCTTACTCTAAATGCAATAAACGCCCGGAAGAATGGGTGAGGGGGGACAAATACCCTCAGTGAGCACTTCCCTGCTTCCTCACCCCCATCAGCTCTCTTTGGAGCACCGAGCCAAACTTCTTAGCGTGAAACAGCATAAAAACTGCTAGAACCGAATTCTGTGTCCCACCCCCTGTACTTACGAGGCGGGGCCTTTGGGGGGTGCTTAGGGGTCGTGAGGGTGGAGCCCTCAGGGATGGGACTGGCGATCCTACAAAAGAGACCCCAGAGGGCCCCCTTGTCCCTTCTGCCATTTGAGAACACCCCTGGAAGAGCCTCCCCAGAACCAGCACAAGGACACGGCATCTGCCGGAGCCTTCACGGTGGACTTGCCGGCCTCCGGAACGGTGACACATCAATGTGAGCTGTTTGTTAAGCCACCCAGATTGTAGTATTCCTGTCACAGCAGCCGAAACGAAGAACCAGTGTCCCTCATGGCTGGCCAAACCAACCTGCTCAGTGGCTTGACAAGACCGACCTTAATCTCCAACCACGGCATGTCCACTAGTGTTTACCAGGTGACACCGTTTACACTTCATTAATGTCTGTGCCACTACCCCAAGAGAAACCACTGTCATCTTGCTGTAAGTACGTCTTGGTCGCTCCACTTCCACTGCAACCCCATTAATTCCCTGTAACATCCAGATGGCCTTTTCAAAACGAGTCTGATTGGAGCATTTCCATGTATAAAACACCGACACTTCAAAGACTTCCCACCGTTCTTGGGACAAAAGCCCATATCCTTAGAATGACCATCAAGTCCCTCTGTGGCCTTCCCCACAGCTGTCTCACAGCCTCCCCTCTGATACTGTCACTGCGTGTCCTATGTCCCTTCCTGGCCTTCATTCAGTTCCCAGAAGGGACCACAATCCTTCCGGCACAGGGCCTTGCCCACAGTCTCCTTACGTCACTCCCAGGCACCCTGTGGGTCTCAGTTTCAATCTCAGTTACCTGCAGACCCCCACGGAACGACACTCCAATCTAACCACAGTCTCAAGCCTCTACCATCCAATGACATGCCTACCCTCACCCCCTCCTAGTGGCTATCTGGGTTATGGTTCGTGCCTATCTTGCCTCTAGAGTGAAAGTTCCAGAAGGCAGGGCAGTATTATTTTTTATTCACCACTGTGTCCCATGAATCAAACACAGAGCCTGTCACATAATGGGAACTCAGTAACTATACGTGGGCTCGATGAACAAAAGAACAAACTCGCCCACAAACGGACTCGCCTGGTGCTTCTCCCAGCTGAACGCTTTCCCTGTGGCCTCTTTTCTCCAGGGAAAGGTCTCTTTTCCTTTAAGGCCCCCCTCCTAGGGGAAAGGTGCCCCGACATTAGTGGGAATGGACCGTCCCCGTCTTTCTGCTCCCATGTATGCAGCATGCAGCTCCATTCTACCGTCTGTTATTATAATTCATCCTACCTCTCCAGCTCCCCGCTAACCGTGACTCACCTACAAGGACTTCTTGATGGACTGGATCAATGAAAAACAGTCCTCTGCGGGTCAGCACTTAGTGAGCCTGCATTGCACAGCGCACGCGGTGCTCAGACTATTCTTACACAGCACGTCTCGTTTGATCTGCTCACAAGATCCGTGAGAAAGATATTACTATCAGTATTTTCCAGATGAAGAAACTGAGGCTGAGGAAGGTCGAAGTCACATGCCCAAGTTCACAGCTAAAATATGGCAGAACCAAAGTTGAATGAGGCAAACTAATCACAAAGTCTGTGTTCTTCACCTGTCTGAATGAAATGCTAATGACTAAACTCTCAAAACCTGCAGCACAGACAATGTGCAGGCCCAATAGTCACCTCCCATCTGCCTCTTTTCTTCTTTGGGGGAGGTGAGTAGAAATAGGGCATGGGTGCCTCAGACTTTAATCTTATATTCTGACTCTCTACTGAGACATACAAGAGTAGTCTCCCCAAGTCCGAAATCCAGCAATGACTCCCGAAATATGTCATTTCATTATACATCCATTAAGGGCAAAGGCAAAGAAATAAGTCACTTGAAGAGTCAGGAAATGACAGGAGAATTGCATGAGTCAGAACACAATTACCCATCTTGGAAATTGGTTTAGATAATAACAACCTAACACCCCCACTCAGGGGAGGTGAGTGAGTGTTCACAGACCAAGCAGGGTTACGTCTTAGATGTCGAAGCCTATCAGGTTCTAAAGGGACAGTTTTTGTCCCCGAGTCAGAACTACATCTCAGTGAGCACCTGTCGGCACACGTCTACAATGCCCCGCAACACTCCTTACTTGCACAAGGATTGCAATCTGTGCTAATCCACAGCAGAGCTTTCCTCAAAATACATGCCAAAGTCGTAAATATGAGAACTAACATGTGCAGATACAAGTCACGTAAAATATTTATAAGATGTATTTGTTTCCACTGTCACTCCAGTTTGTAAATGAGAAAAGCAAGGCCCGGAGTATTTTTAAAGATTCCTTTTACAAGAAATAACTTGCCCCTAAAGAATCACTTTTGAAGTAAACACAAATTTTGATAAGGTCTCAGATTCTCATTTAATACGAATGTTGTTGTAAGTGTGTGCTACATAAGTGTATCTGACCATCAGAAGTGACTGCACAGGACCCCACCTCCCAAAGATGAGAACTTGGGCCCACGTGCAGGAAGTATCCCGGCTCACCTTCCATCGAAATTTCTCATCTGTTTCTTACATCTCTGATCAACTAGAAGCTGCTTCCTGCCAAGCTCCAAACATTTTAGGAAAACTCCCTCCTGAGCCTCTGTAGTTATGGATTTTATTTTTCTTTCACAGTGCAAGAGGATAGACACACCAAAAACTTTACAGGTATTATGATATCTTCAGATGCAGGTTCAGAAATAGAATATAAAAATGTCTTCAAGATATAATAGCATCAAGGGGGCAGCTCCTTCAACCCAACTGTAGTAGAACCAAGAGTCCCCCTTCAAGAATCTCCCTTGCCTTCATTCATTCATCAAGATTTTAAATTAAATGTTCAAAAAAAAAAAATCAAGCTGACGACCAATGGACCTAAAAGGTCCTGTGTCACCCAGAACAGCTCTCATTTGCTTGGCCAAGGCATGACTGTAGATTTCCAAAGAAACTTGGTAAAGATTTGGTTCCCACTTGACACCTGACAGCTCACCCATCTGCATGGGAACATTCGTTTTCCTTTGGTCTTTTTTGCCCATTTCATGATTTCATTTCCTAAAAAAAGACAATACAGCTGTTCAAACCAAAACCTAAAAGCATGTCTGAGAATTATGATTTCAGAGGCGAAAGAACAGTTCCAAGAGAGGTCTGAAGTGAGATCCAGTTACAAATGTTCATTACTAACAGAAGGGTTCTAATAGCTGGCAGAAGGGAATAAGTGATTTTGTGAATAAAAATGATATATAAAGAGTTTCAGTGTTTCTACCTACGTTTTTGTTACATATCATCTCCATTCTAAAATAAGAGACCAGGTTGGACAAGCAAACTAACTTGTGTTTATTTTCCAGACTGTTGTTGGCTGCTGCTGGTTCCTCTTTCAAATCAATTTGTGATCCTTCCATTTCTAACCTTCCTTTTCCTTTTCCAAGATATATTTAAGCTTAATGAATCCAGCTACCCTACGAAGGAGGCCAGAAACATCTGTGTGGCTTACTGAAAATGTCAATATTAGAACCTTTGAAATGCTTGATTTTCTCTAGAAATTGGGTGTTTACTTTCCAAAGATCAGGTTAGCCTTGTGTTTAATCTGATTTTGTACATCCTGGGGCCAATTCATCCTTGGACTTAATCAAAATTCACAGGAAATAGTGGCTCCTTGAAAATTCCGTTGGTAAAATGCTAATGACCACTGGACAGGAAGTTCAGGGACGCACAATGTGTGCTTCCGAGCATGGAGGTCGGAAAAACGTAGGGAAAGATGAGGCATGGCAGAAATGGTTCTCTCTCTAGGATGTGGAGTTATTTAAAATCAGACCGAAGGCCAATTCTGCACCTCACCACAACCTTCCTTTTAAATTATTCACCATCACCCATTCCCTCCCAGTCCTTGGGACTCCTTCCTGATGAGTTTGGACTCGGCCGTGCAACTTGCTCTGGCCAAGAGAACAGGAGCTGATATGTCAGGCCCACAGAGGTGACTTCCCTGCATCATTAGCCCAGTCACTCTGTCCTTGAGCTTTGTATATAGGATGATATTGTCCTGGTCCATTCTGGATCTCGGAATGGACAGATGGATCTCAACCGGGCCAAACTAGTCTAGCTGTGCTAACTATACTTACATCCAACCGACCCTCATGTAACAAAGACAGGATACCAAGATGTGTGGCCATAAGCTGCTGACATTTTGCAATTGTTGCCATAGCAAGAGCTGGCTAATACACCCTCTGTTTGATTTTCTTTTGGCCCAGAATACTCAGTTCTTCTCTCAAATTCTGCTGTATAATAATTGTTCCTTATACAAAAGAGACAAAATTTCCTACCTAGTTGAATACATAATAACATACTAGAACACTGGTTTTTGGTTTTATTTTAGTAGCCAAGTCATTTTTTAAAATTTTTCAAAGGAAATGTCCCCTAGGCTTCCATTTTATTGAAGTAGAGCCAGTCTAATCAATCCATGAGGGAAGGCATCCCACCCTACTAGTATTCTCAGTGGTAAGAGGTGCAAATCCACGTCTCAAGCAGAAAGCCCACCCACTGCAGTCAGCCATGGCGCGCTGAATGGCCACAGCGTGACACTACATTCTCAGGGCAGTACAGCACCCTGGCACTATTATTAAACTCATTACAAGGATGAACAGTGAGAATCAGAGAAGAAACTTCATTCTGATTTCACAGCAGGAACAGAGGGTGGAGCCACACTCAAAGCTAGAACTTCCGGCTGCTGCATACGTTGGTTTTCCCTCGTGCTACGATACGTGATGGCTGTCCGGAAAGGATCCCGCCGTGCAACACGAACAACAGAGGCGTTTAGAGCTGGATTTTGTCCAAATGGCCCTCGTACACTCCATAACAAGTTCTCCCTAAAAAATACCCCAAATGAATAAAGCACTGGTTTAATGGAGGAACAGGTGAATAAAATTAAAGATGCCAACAGTTTTGGAGACAAACACATGAAAAGCTGCTTCTGCAAGTTGTAAACCATGTCCTTGAACGTACACTACTTAGAAAAGGGGACAAATAAGGAATGCAAATCTTAACTCCTAAGTAAAAACAAAGGATTTGTCAAATCAAAGAATGCAGTCTGAACTAAAATCAGCTTTCCTACTCGGATCTTAAAATGGTAAAGAGAACTCAACTTTTCCAAAACCACCTGCTTCTGTGGGTACACAGGATACCAGGGTTGACACCTCTGGCTTCTGCTCTAGTGCACTTCTGCTTGGGACACCGAGCACAGGACTCTAAATATCAGGCCCTCAGGACCAAGAACGTACAGCAAAGGATGGAAAACTCAGAACCACAGCTCCGTGAATCTTTACCTGTGTCCTCACCTGTGTACTCACCTGCGTAGCCACCATCCAGGTGGACAAAACATCTCAGGCATACCACCACTTACTGGGTCAGTGATGCCCACGTCGAAGGCCACTACTCTGGCCTTCATCACCACTGCTTAGCTCTGTCTTTAAAAAAAAAAAAACTTTGTATGTATCGAATCGTATTGTATGTATTTTTCCGTGTTGCTTCTTTCGCCCAACCCTGTGTGAGATACAGCCACGCTGCTGCACACACTGTAAGAAGTTCTGGCTTCCGAGGAGTGTTCCACTGTGAAGATGGCTGCTTTGTTTTTGGAAGGTTTTGTTTGCTTTTATTTTAGATACATAATACCTCTTGTAGAAACAGATTATCTGAAACATATCATTGGATTACTACATTATCCAGTCTAAGCTGCTGTCTTCTGATACAGGGGTTAAATCAATTTAAATTAATTCTTATGTTTGACATCTGGGAATTATTTCAGTCCTTTTTGATTCTTTCTAATTCCTTTATGCTTCATTGTTTTTAAACAAAAATGTTGGGGGGGGGGGTTCTGCCTTCTGCTTTTTGCTCCAGGAATTTTGTAGTCATCATTTTCTTTTCCAAAATCTTATTTGGAAGATTTTCAAACATAGAAAGCCAGAAAGAATAATACTGTATACTCTGCCATGTTATACAAAGGACTGGCACAGATTGTGGCATCCATGGAGGGCTCCAGGACCAAATCTCCTGACTGACGACTGTACAAAGTCCACCGATCGACAGTTATCAACTCTGTGCCACCTTCATTTCATTTGCTTTTTAGCTCCATGCACACAAATACGTGAGTGCTTGTGTGCGTGTCTGGGCATGCTCATGTGCACACACACTCGGGTTTGGTTGTGCTATGCAAAAGAAAACTGCAGGCAGGCACACACATCACTCCTACAACCTTAGCAAATATTTCTTATGAATAGTAAGGTTCTCCCACATCCCCTTACCACAGGGGTTCTAAGCCTTCCTAACACCGCGACCCTGTAATACAGTTCCTCATGTTGTGGTGACCCCCAACCATAACATTATCGGTAGCTGCTCTCTACACATAAGTACATTATGTGTTTTCTGATGATCTAGGTGACCCCTGTGAAAGGGTCGTTCGACCCCCAAAGGGGTTGCGACCCACAGGTTGAGAACCGCTGCCTTACTGCCATTTTCACAGCTAAGAAAATAGGCAAGAATTCCTTGTATCATCAAATTTTCATCCCATCTTCAAAGTTCCCTGAAGATCCCCAACATGTCTGCGAGCTGCACCCACCCCGTCCCCAGCAGCACTCAATCCGGGACCCAATGCAGATGCGTGCCCTGCGGTTCTCCTCATTGAGAAGACGATGCTATCACCTGGAGAAGGTGAAACGCTGCGTGCTCCGGGCACGTGTGCTTTCCCGTATGGTGCCCCGAGTTGGTCTATCCCCCGTGCTTCTCAACTGGAAGTGACATCCGCCAGCTTGATGAGACTCAGGACACTGCTGGTAAGAACACTGCAAGTGGCGTTGTGGGCTTCACACTGTGTCACACCAGAAGGCACCCACGTCAGAAAATCCCTGTCGGTGAGGCTCAGTCACTAGGGGTAGCTGCCATTTCTCTCTACAGTAAAATAGTCATTTTCCTGTTTGTATTTACAGTTGGGTGACACTTGGGCCTCATGTGACTCCCCTCTTCCCCAACTACCTTTCAGAGAACTGTCTCAGCGTCCCCCGAGGACTCGTACTATTCTTCTTCATCCAACCGGTTCGTTAAGCTCAGCATACGTGCCCATGGTTGCCGATTCACTACTCCCACCCCACGCTGCCTTTTATTAGTCATCTGCAAACGCTGACCATGAGTATTACTAGAATCACTATTATTATCCATTGGTGGGTTCAGAATGTGTGACCACTGCATTTAATGAGGTGACCAAGGTCACCTACC
>PVJL010014204.1:0-28972 GCA_004026885.1 Lyroderma lyra | reverse complement strand
GTCCGTCTCTGCTCCCTTCCCTCTCCCCAACTCGCCCCTTTCTCGCCAGCCTTCAGGTTTACTTGCGATTTGTGGATTTCTCAGCAGCCAGTTTGTCACTCAGGGTCCGCTTTCTTGGCTCCTGGACAGCCGTTCAATCGTGTTTTCTGGGAGAGGCTTTAGGAACCTCCTCTCCAGTCGCCATCTTGTCTTCTCTCCCCAGTTTCACATTTTAATAACCATTTGAAAACATGGCAGTAAAGCAAAAAATACTTTAAAAATTCTTAGGAAATTTTTTTATGTTGCAACTATTTCAAATATAGTATGTAAGGTTTATCATATTAATTGATAACTGGGCTTATACTGGCTTTTAAGCAAATTTACAGTTATTTTATTTAATATTCTAAACAAATGCACTGTTGCAATAAGAAAAGATGATAATAAAAATCAAAATCTTTAAGAAATTAATGTGTAGAAAAATAAAATATAAAACAATGTATGAAATTTAGTTGTAAAAGTTAAAATTAATGTGTATTTTTAAATAAAATTTTAGAAAACTAGTAATTGAGAGTTACTTTACTATTTTTTTCTGATTCTTTTGGGGATGTGAATATGTATCAATCATAGTACATATAGTTATATTAATGATTCATTTTAATATTTAAAAATGAAACTCTCCTTACCAAATTAAAAATTTAAACACTATTTTAGGTGTATTTCCCAAAATGTCTCTGGCATGATTGATTGATCAACTGATTATAATTATAGTTATAATTATATAAGTTATAATTATTTAATGACTAAGAATATAGCAAATTTATTTTATTCTGTATAAACATAATCTATTTGCACAACTTTTTAGAACATGAACTCTCAAAAGTTAATACACTTATCTTAACCCCTTCTTAAGGCCTTAATCATAATGTCAACCAAGCTTTATGTATTTTTGAATAATTGTTTATTTGACATACAATATTATATACGTTTCAGGTGTGCAACATAGTGATTAGACATTTATATAACTTCTGAGGTGATCATCACAATAAATCGTGTATCCATCTGACATCATATATAGTTATTACAATATTATTGACTACATTCCTTATGCTACACTTTAAATCCCCATGACAATTTTGTAACTATCAATTTTGTGCTTCTTAATTCTGTACCTTTTTTTACCCACCCCCACAACTCACTTCCCAGCTGGTAACCTTCTGTATCTATGACTTTGTTTCTGTTTTGTTTGTTTATTTTGTTCTTAAGATTCCATACATAGGTGAAATCATATGGCATTTGTCTTTTTCCGTCAGACTTATTCCACTCAGTGCAATACCTTCTAGGTCCTTCCATGTTGTTGCAGATGGCAAAATTTCATTCTTTTATATGGATGAGTAATATTCTATTGCATATATGTAGCATCTCCTCTTCGTCCATTTTCCACTGATGGACACCAGGTTGCCCCCATATATTAGCCATTGTAAACAATGCTATAATGTCATATGGATGCATACATCATGTTTTTTATTGTTAAATATATTTGGAGGACATTGGTTAGTAAAAAATACATAGATTCCTTGTGTACAATTCTGCTATGTATCATCCATGTGTTGCAATATGTGTTCACCACCCAGAGTGAGTTCTCTTTCCATCACCATATATCTGAGACCCCTCCCTCCTCTTCCACCCCCTCCCCAATTACCCTCAGATAATGACTAAACTATTGACTGTGTCCATGAGTTTTTGTTTCTTTGTTGCTTTTAGTTTTATAATTCCACATGTGAGTGAAGTCTTTTGGTTCTTAGTTATTTTGGTCTGGCTTATTTTGCTTAGCATGATGATCTCAAGGTCCATCCATGTATCATAAATGGCAGTATTTCATTTTCTCTTCTGGCTGAGTGGTAGTCTGCTGTTTATATGTACCCCAGCTTCTTTATTTAATCACCTATCGAAGGACACTTTGGCTGTTTCCATAACTTGGCCATCATGAATAGTGCTGCAATGAACATGGAGGTACACATATCTTTGTGAATTAAGATTTTCAAAAATTCTAGGTAAATACTCAGAAGTGGAATTGCCAGGTCATATGCTAACTCTATTTTTAATTTTTTGAGGAAACTTCATACTGTCCTCTGTAGCAGTTATACCAGTTTGCATTCCCACCAGCAGTGTGAGTGTTCCTTTTTCTCCACACCCTCTTCTACTCTCGTTATTTCTTGTCTTGTTGACAATAGCCATTTTAACAGGTATGAGGTGGTATTTCATTAAAGTTTTGATATGCATTTCCCTAGAAGCTAGTGAAGTTGAAGATGTTTTCTTATATCCATTGGCCATTTGTATGTCTTCGTAGGAGAAGTGTCAATTCAGGTCCTGTGCTTATTTTTTAATTGGGTTGTTTGTTTTTTTGTTGTTGAGTTATACAAGTACTTTCTATATTTTCGATATTAGCCCCTTATCAGGGGGGTTTTCTGGCAAGTATTTTCTCTAATTTGGTTGGTTGTCTCTTTGTTTTGTTGATGGTTTCTTTTGCTGTGCAGGTTTTTAGTTTGATATAGTCCCATTCATTTATTTTTGCTTTTACTTCCCTTGCCTTTGAGGTGAGGTTATGTTCATAAAGTTGTCCCTAAACCCAAGGTCTATAAGTTTAGTATCCATGTTTTCTTGTTTACAGTTTATTGTTTTGGGTCTTAAGTGGAGGTCTTTGATATATTTTGAGTTAATTTTGGTATTGGGTGAGAGCTCACAGTTCAGATTCATTATTTTGCATGAGATTTTCCAATTTTCCCAGAACCATTTACTGAAGAGGCTTTCTTTCCCCTATTGTATAATTTATGTTCCTTTGTAAAAAATTATCTGTCCATATATTGTGGGTTTATTTCTGGGTTTTTGATTCTGTTCCATTGGTCTGTGTGTCTGTTTTTCTGCCAGTACCAAGCTGTCTTGATTATTTATGCTTTGTAGTATAGATTGAAATTGGGTTGTGTGATGCCTCCAGCCTTATTCTTTTTATGTAGGGTTGCTTTGGCAATTCTGGGTCTTTTGCGATTACATATGAATCTGATGATTTTTATTTTATCTATCTCTTGAAAGAACATCTATAAGAGCTTGATAAAAATTGCATTAAATTTGTATATTGCTTTGGATTATGGCTCTTTAAACTATGTTGAGTCTTCCAATCTGTGAACACAGAATATCTTTCTATTTCTTTGTGTCCTCTTCAGTTTCTTTTAGTAGTGTCTTATAGTCTTCAGTGTGTAAGTCCTGAATGTTCTTTGTTAAGTTTATTCCTAGGTATTTTATTATTTTTGTTGTGATTTCAAAAGGTATTGCTTTTTTCATTTTTTTCTGGAGTTTTGTTATTGGTATATAAAAATGCAATTGATTTTTGTACTTTGATTTTGTATTCTGCAAATTTACTGTATTCATTTGTTATTTCTAATAGTTTTCTGGTAAAGTCTATGAAGTTTTCTATATAAGGGATCATGACATCTGCAAATAGTGACAATTTGAGCTCTTCTTTCCCAATTTGGGTACATTTTATTCCTTTCTCTTGCTGATTGCTGTGGCTAGAACTTCAAGTATTATATTGAATAGCAGTGGTGATGGGGGCATCCCTGTCTTGTTTCTGATTTTAGGAGAATAGGCTTTAATTTTTCCCTATTCAGTATGACATTGGCTCAGGGTTTGTCATATTGGCCTTTATTATGTTAAGGTACTTTCCTAATATTCCCATTTTATTTAGTGTTTTGATTATAACTCAATTGTATTTTTTCAAATGCTTTTTCTGCATTAATTGATATAATAATGCTGTGTTTAATTTTCACTTTATTTATGTGGTGTATTACATTGATTGAATTGTACTTGTTGAACCATCCTGCACACATCTTCTTGAAGCAATATTTTGGATTTTTTTGGATAAATACCCAGAGTGGACTACTGGGTGTTCCTTTATCTCTTGTTATAACCTTTACTTTAAAGTATATTTTGTCTGGTATAAGTATTGCTACAATGTTTTTTCTTTTTTTTAATTTCCAAATTTTCATGAACTATCTTTTTTCATCTTTTTACTGGTAGTCTCTCTGTGTCTTTCAATCTGAAAGACACAGAGTTTGTTGTAGGCAGCATATGTAATGGTCTTGTTTCTATCCATTCTGCCACTCTAGCCTTTGATTAAAGCATTTAATTTATTTACATTTAAGGTAAATGTTGATAAAAATATAGTTATTGCCATTTTGTTATTTGTATTTTTTATCTTTTTTCCCTTCTTCTTCTTAAAGAAGTCTCTCTAACATTTCCTATAATACTCATTTGTTAGTGATGAATGCCTTTAGCTTCCTTCCTTTCATTCTTCCTTTCTTTCATTCTTCCTTCCTTCTTTGACTTTGTGCCAATGGTTAGCTGTATTTTATTCATTTCTTATTTGATTTAAAATGCTATCTGTATCATTTGCGAGTATGCTTGGTTTCGTTTTATTGATGGGCTCTTGCAATAGTACATTAACTCTGTACTCTCCCAAGATACTTCCTGTTTTTTCAACATTGTTCCTAGTGCCACAGTCCATCTCATGATGAAACACATCAGTTCTCACCCTCTTTGTCTCTAGTGTTGCTATTATTTGCACTGTCAGTATGAATGTTTAAAGAAGTAGTTGTTTTTTTGTTTTTTTGTTTTTTGTTTTTTGGAGTCAGCGTGAAGGATTAAGCGATAGAGAGAATGAGGGGTACAATTCCTATTTGTGCTCATGCTGTAGTATATTTGCCTTTACATCTTTCACATTCCCTAGGCACTAAAGGTAGAATTAGTCAGCTTTGTAATTCAAAGGCTTACTCTACCTTTCTTAGAGCTGTTATTAATCCTATTCAGACTATAGAGCAAGTACAATTCCAAAATGTACTTTAAAAATTCAGTACAATTAATGAGGTACTTTGGGAGTATTCTCTAGATATTTGGAACATTATCTTTTAGTCCCTTGGGTTCAAATTGTGGCTCTCAGCTTCTCTCATTTTATGAATTTCTACAAGTATTTTAATTAAAAGTTGGAAGAAGTTGAATCAGGTCTAGGTAGACCGCAACAATTATAACTTCAAAATTCCATTACTTGTTTATAATTATATAACTCATTAAGCTATTAAGGTGTGTCTAAAGCCTCTTACAAATTATAATTTAAGTTCTATTGGAATCTGCTTTTTTGACTCAGTATGTGTATGTGTGTGTGTATATTTGTGTGTTTGTGTACCTGATATGATATGTATATAACATATCATAATGCAAAATGCATATTTAAACCTTCATTGAGTAAATGAGAAACCACATCTCACTAAAGATTTTTAAAGATACTTTGCAAATGTGCACAATGATTTGTATATTTTTGTTCTCTAAATAAAAATTACAATAATATCTCCTCCTTAATGTCAGTTGTCAAATCACTAGGTCCCCCAGCAAGATTCCTTTCATTCTAAGAGACCAGGGTGCATGTGGGACAAGATGCATAGCATTTCACTTGCAATGATATATGTTGAGGACTGTACACACAGTTAACACAAGAATGTATGGCCCTGCTCCCATTTCATGGATTTTTATTACCAAATAAAATTACTTTAAAACAAGGTATTCATCACGTGTGTTAACAGTGTGATCTCTTTCCAAAAGGTTTTCTTAATTCTTCAAGTTAGAGGTTTTCAGTATCACTCTGTGTAACAAATGCTGAGTGAAACTGGAGGAGAATTGGATAAGAAAGAGGGAATGTACAGTTATACCTAAAATTCTTTTTCATTTTCCTTACTGTTTTGGGTTTTGGAACCAGGCTCACATGTATTGTAGTTATTATCACAATGGAGTTGTGATGCTGGAATGCTTCATAATCCTTGATTCCTTTCATGCATCATTGCATAAATTGTCATAGCTGTTAAGAATAATTTTATATACTCATACTTCATTCCATTCATCACACACTTGCCTTTATCTTTTTTGAATTTTGATGTTTGAATTAGTTGTCTATGTCCAAATTAATTTGGGACTTTGCTAAAGCATGTGATAAGAAATGTTTTAAATTGTGAGAATAAGTTTTCCTCATTTTAGTGTGAAACTTATTAACTATTTTCATTTTAACTTACATTTGAAGCCTCCTAATCTTTTAAAAAATTATCTTATTCAAAACTTCAGAGAAATATTTTCACCCATGACTGTATATATGAGTTTAACATCAGTTTATATATTTGAAGCTACATCCAATGCTTTTATAATGTATTCATGGCAACTTTTCTTTTTTTATTGTTATATTTATTGGGGTGACATTTGTTAGCAAGAATTATATTGGTTCCAGGTATACAATTCTACAGTGCATTGTCAACTTGTTGTATAATAAGTTCACCACCTTAGTATAAGTTCTCTTCCCATCACCATGTATTTAGCTCTCCCTCCCTCCCTTCCCACCCCCTTTTCTTATCTGCTACCCACTTGTCCCCAAATAAACATTAAACTATTGATTGTGTCCATGGGTTCTTTGTTCATTCATTTTTTATTTGTTCCTTTCAGTTTTATATTCCACATATGAGTGAAGTCATACAGTTTTTGTTTTTTTCTGTCTGGCTTATTTTGCTTAGCACGATGATCTCCAGGTCCATCCAATTTGTTGCAAATGGCAGAATTTCACCTTTTTATATAGCTGAGTAATATTCCATTGTGTATATGTACCACAGCTTCTTTATCCAGTCTTCTGTCACAGGGCACCTTGGTAGTTTCCATGTTTTGGCCACTGTGAACAGCACTGCAATGACCATTGGAGTACATAATATCTGCAGATTAAGGTTTTCAAGTTTTGGGGGTAGATCCCCAGGAGAAGGACTGCTGGGTCATATGATAACTCAATTTTCAATTTTTGGAGGAACCTCATCATCTTCAATAGTGTTTGCACCAATTTGCGCTCCCATCAGCAGTGTGAGAGAGTTCCTTTTTCTCCACATCCTCTCCAGCACTTGTTATTCCTTGTCTTGTTAATAATAGCCATTCTAAAAGGTGTGCGGTGGTATCTCATTGTGGTTTTGATTTCCATTTCCCTGATAGCTAATGAGGATGAGCATTTTTTCATATGTCTGCTGGCCTTTTGTATTTCTTCTTGGGAGAAGTGTCTGTTTAGTTCTTCTGCCCTCTTTTTAATTGTTTGTTTTTTTGTTGTTAAGTCATATTAGTTTTTTATATATTTTAGATATTAGACCCTTATCTGATGTGTTGTTTGCAAATATTTTCTCTCATTCAGTTGGCTGTCTCTTTGCTTTGTTGATGGTTTCTTTTGCTGTGTGGAAGCTTTTTAGTTTAATATAGTCCCATTCATTTATTTTTGCTTTTACTTCCCATGCCTTTGAAGTCAGGTTCATGAAGTTTTCCTTGAGCCCTAGGTCTATAAATTTAGTACTGATGTTTTTGTCTATACAGTTTATTGTTTTGGATCTTACATGAAGGTCTTCAATCCATCTTAGTTAATTTTTGTACATGGTGAAAGTTAACAGTCCAGATTTATTCTTTGGCATATGTTTTTTCAGCTTTCCCAGAACCACCTACTGAAGAGGCTGTATTTACCCCATTGCCTTTTTTTGCCTCTTTATCAAAAATTATTTGGCAATAAATTTGTGGATGTATTTCTGGGTTTTCAGTCCTGTTCCATTGGTCTATGTTTCTGTTTTTCTGTCAATACCAAGCTATTTTGATTATTGATGCTTTGTAATATAAATTAAAGTCAGGGAGTGTAATACCACCAACCTTATTCTTTTTATATAGTATTGCTTTGGCAATTCGAGGTCTTTTATGGTTCCATATAAATCTGATAATTCCTTTATCTATTTTGGGCCAGTATGATTGTGGCATTTTGATAAGTATTATATTAAATCTGTAGATTGCTTTGAGCAAAATGGCCATTTTAACAATGTTAAGTCTTTCTATCCATGAACAGAGGATATTTTTCCATTTCTTTGTGTCTGCTTCAATTTCTTTCAAAAGTGTCTTATAGTTTTTCGTGTATAAGTCTATCATGTTCTTTGCTAGGTTAGTTCCCAAGTATTTCATTCTTTTTGTTGTGATAGCAAAAAAAAAAATGACTCCCTCATTTCTTTTTCAGAAGATTCATTGTTTGTATATAGGAATGGTGTTGATTTTTGTACATTGATTTTGTATCCTGCAACTTTACTATACTCATTTATTGTTTCTAATAGGTTCCTGGTGAAATCTTTGGAATTTTTTATATAAAGGATCATGTCATCAGCAAATAGTGACAATTTGACCTTTTCTTTCCCAATTTGGATACCTTTTATCCCTTTCTCTTTCCTGGTTGCTGTGGTTAAAACTTCCAGTACTATATTGAATACTAGTTGTGACAAGATATCCCTGTCTTGTTCTTGATTTTAGGGAATTAGTCTTCAGCTTTTCCACATTAAATATGATGTTAGCTGAGGGTTTGTCATATATGACCTTTATTATGTTGAGATAATTTCCTTCTATACCTATTTTATTCAGTGTTTTGCTCATAAATGGATGTTGTACCTTGTTGAAAGCTTTTTCTGCATCAATTCATATGACCATATGGTCTTCTTCTTTCATTTTGTTTATGAGGTGTATCACATTGATTAATTTTCATATGTTGAACCAGCATTGTGCTCTTGGGATGAATCCCATTTGATTATGATGTATAATCTTTTTGATGCATTGTTGTATTCTATTTGCTAATATTTTGTTTAGGATTTTTGCATTTGTGTTCATCAGAGATATTGGTCTATAGGTTTTTTTTGTTTTGTGTTGTCTTCACCAGGTTTTGGTATTAGGGTAATGTTGGCCTCATAGAATGAGTTAGGAAGTATTACTTCCTCTTCAATTTTTTTGTAAGAGTCTGAGAAGCATAGGGGTTAATTCTTATTTGAATTCTTGGTAGAACTCATTGGTGAGATCATCTGGTCTGGGACTTTTGCCTTTAGATAGATTATGTATAGTCATTTCAGTTTGTTTGCTATTCAGTGGTCTATTTAGGTTATCCAGTTCTTCTTGGTTCAGTCTTGGTAGGCTATAAGTTTCTAGAAACTTGTCCATTCCTTCTAGGTTGTTAAATTTAGTGGCATAAAGCCCTTCATAATATTTTCTTATAATCCTTTGTATGTCTGTGGTATTCGTGGTAATTTCTCCCCTTTCATTTCTAATTTTGGATATTTGTGTCCTTTCCTTTTGTCCTTTGATTAGTCTAGCCAGGGAGTTGTCAATTTTGTTGACTTTCTCAAAGAAACGGCTCTTTGTAATATTATTTTTTCTATTGTCCTTCTGTTCTCTAATTGGCTTAGCTCTGCTTTAATTTTCATTATTTCTTTCCTTCTGCTGACTTTGGGTTTTGTCTTTTCTTCTTTTTCTAGTTCTTTAAGATGGGATGCTAAGGTGTTTACTTGTGATTTTTGTTTCTTAAGATAGGCTTGTAATGACGTAAATTTCCCTCTTATTCCTGCTTTGGTTGTGTCCCAATAATTTTGATATGCAATATTTGCATTGTCATTAGTTTCTATATATTTTTAATCTCTTCTTTTATTTGTTCATTTTATCCAATCACTTTTTAATAACATGTTGTTTAATCTCCATGTATCTGTGGATATTATCCACTTTTCTTTTACAATTGATCTCCAATTTCAAAGTTTTGTAGTCTGAGAATACACTTGGTATGATTTTGATCTTCCTGAATTTGCTGAGGCTACTTTTGTGTCCTAACACATGGTCTTTCTTTGAGAATGTTCCATGCGCACTAGGAAGGTATAGTCTCTTTCTGCTGGCTGAATTTCCCTCTAAATGTCAATTATTTCCAATTGCTATAATGTGTTGTTTAGAGCTGATATTTCCTTATTTATTTTCTGTTTGATTGATCTGTCCATGGCTGTTAAGATGGTATTTAAGTCTCTCACAATCACTGTGCTTTTGTCAGTTTCTCCATTCAGATCTGTTAGTAGTTGCTTTGTGTATTTTGGTGCTTCTTGGTTGGGAGCATATATATTAATTAACATTAAATATTCTTGTTGTATTGTGCCTTTTATCATTATGTAATTTCCATCTTTGTCTCTTGATATCTTTTTTAACCTGAAGTTTATTTCATCAAATATCAATATGGCAATTCCTGCTTTTCTCTAGTTAGCATTTGCTTGGAGTATTATCTCCCATCCTTTTACTCTGAGTCTGTGTTTGTTCTTACAGCGTGAGGTGTGTCTCCTGGAGACAGCACATGGATGGGTTTTGTTTTTTAATCCAGTCTGTTATTCTGTGTCTTTTTATTGGTGAGTTCAGGCTGTTACCATTTAGAATGATGATTGATATGTGAGGATTTCCTGTGGCCATTACTTTTTTGTTGTTTTTGTTTTGTTTCTTTCTTGTTGCCCCAACTCTATTCCATTTGTCCTGATGTTTTATTTCAGGTCAAATAGCCTCCTTCAGTATTTCTTGAAGGGCTGGCCTTGTGCCTGCAAATTTCCTCAGCTTCTGTGTGTCTGATAAGGTCTTTATTCCACTTTCATATCTGAAAGATAATTTTTGTAGATAATTTATTCTTGGCTGAAAGTTTCTTCCTTTTAAAGTTTTGAATATTTGATTCCAATCCCTACTGGTTCTACTGGTTTGTAGAGTTTCTGCTGAGAAGTCTGATGCCAGCCTGATGGCTTTTGTTCTAAAGGTTATAGTGCTTTTTTTCCCTGGCTGCCTTGAGAATTGTCTGTCTTTAGTTTTTGACATCTTTCGTACCATGTGTCTTGGAGAAGATCTACTAGAGTCCAGGTATCTAGTGGATCTGTTTTGTTCTTGAATTTGGGGTTCAAGATCTTTTCATAGGTTTGGAAAGTTGTCATCTACTATTTGTTTGAGTATGTTCTCTGTAGAGTGCTCTGCTCCTTTTTCTAATCCTATTATCCTGATGTTGTTTTGTCTCATGGAGTCAGATAGTTCTTGCAGAGTTCTTTCAATCCTTTCAGTTCTATTTTCCCTCTCTTCCTCTTTTTGAGACATTTCCGTGTTCTGATCTTTGATTTCACTAATTCTTTCCTCCATCTGGTTGACCCTGTTTCCTGTGGCAGTTACTTTGTTTCTCACTTCGTTTATTGTATATTTATCTCTCAAATTTTCATCATGATCTTCCTTATGTTTTGAATTTCTTTGTTAAATTGTTCCTTTTGTTCACCGGTTTCCTGTCTTAGCTCATTTACCTCAGCTATGGTGTTATGCCAGTATGTTTTCATTTTTTCTTAGAGCCTTTAGAACAGCTACTTTATAATCTCCGTCACTTAGTTCAGAAATATCTAGGTCTATGAGACACTTTTGTGGATATTTTTCATCTTTTTTCTAAGCAACTTTAGATACTAAGGAATTCATACAATCTGCTGGGTTCTTCCTCTTTGGCATGAGGGTGTTATGTCCAGCAGAGCCCAGAAGCCCTGATTAGTATTTTTTGTGGTGTCTTGCTGTACGGCAGACACTAGGTGGCAGGGGGGCCAAGTTTGGAGAGAGAGGGGAGGTGTTTAGGCCCTATTTCTGGTCTCCAAATGCATTTGTAGGTGGGGCATATCTATCCAGGGTCCCTCCACTTCCTGCAGTGCACTGGGAAGCCTGTAGGAGAGGGGAGAGGCCAATAAAAGGTGTGCTGGGCAGCTCCACTTCCTGCCCTTTGCTGGGGAAGCTGGAGGATGCGGGCTGAGGCTACTCTTGCTGGATGGGACAAAAGCTATCAAATCTGCCTTTCTTCCCAGGCCTGCTCCAGTGACCAACTGTTCATGGTAGAGTCTGTAGGCTTGTGCTACATGTATACCCCAGGCACATGTGAGCCTCAAGTCCAAAGCTGTAGGCCTGACGTCACGAGTAGCGCGAATGCAGCCAACTTGCCTCCACCATGGGCCAGGAACCCCATGTAGGAGATGTGCGCATGCCAGGAGCTGAGGTGCTCTCTCTGGGCCCCACCTTAGCCTGCAGGTGTTCAGAATCCTCACTCAGCCCTCTTGCTACTCAAGAGCTTCAGAAGCTAGCCTCCAAGCTCTGTCCCCAACATGCTGCTCTAAGTCTCCCACTGTTCTGCCACTTTGACTGGCTTTCACTCTTGTCGCCTCTTGGCCTCTCCACTCCCATGCACTGTGCTGCTTGCAGATAGCCAGCAGCAATGGGGTCCTGTCATGATCCATCTCTGCTCTCTCTCCTCTCTCCCACTCACCCCCTTCTCTCCAACCTTCTGGTGTTTTCTTGCAATGCTTGGATTTCTCATCGTCATTGTGTCACTCAGGGTCCTCTTCCTTGGCTCCTGGATGGCTGTTCAACTGTGTTTTCTGGGAGAGGCTTTAGGGACCTTCGCCCTGGTCACCATCTTGCCCTCTCTCCCTCATGACAACTTTAATATGTAATAACAAATGTAAGTCAAAGATCTATTGACAAGTAAAAAACTGGGATACTAAGGCTACAGTGACAATTTTGCTGATGAGGATTCTGATATTTACAAAAGGCATGCCCTCTTGGAAAAGGGCAGGTTTTTTCATTTTGTTTTCCCTGTAGAATCTGACCAGGATTAGTGATAAACAGGGAGAGACAGGGACCATTAATTTTTCAGAATAGAATTCTGGTTGCTATGGTTAAACTGCAAACAGATTCATTTTCTTTAGCGGTGCATTCAAATTTCCATCCTTCATTTGCAAATTTTTTTTATCAAAGTCATATCTTCCATAATTAAATTTATGACCAAATTGGGACTGAGGATATTTTTTAATGAATTATGTTGAAATGACTTCATTTTTCTTTTTCTTTAACAAGACATCTTATATAACAACAAAAAAATCACACAGTTTGATCCCATAAGCTTTGTACTGATATCATTGCACAGCTGCAAATATGAAAGAAATACATTTTGTTATACTGGAATAATAAATATCAGTAAGAAAGTATTTTTTGGTTTCACATTTTTAATGCTTGGGAAACATATTTTCTAGGGTCTCTTCTGGCCTAAAGTCACTCTATTTCCTCACTTCCAACTTACTTCATTCATACCCCAATATACTTCAATCTACTTAATGAAAGAGACTATGCTTTTTTGCCTATCTTTTTAGCCATTATGTCTAGCTCAGTGCCTTGCACATAGTAAAAACTCAACAAACATTATTGAATAGATAAACCTACCAACCCTCCTGGGTTGCTAAATTATCACACTGCCACTCTTTCAGGTTTCAAAATGATGCATAATCTTTGCCTCCTAAATTCAATCACTTCCTAAATTGTAGATTTGAAATGAATAATATCTTTCAAGTGTGACCTTATCCATTCCTACTGCTAGTGTACTAGTTCAAAATTTTATAGCATCTTATGCTAATGTATTAACTTTATATTTTCTGCATTTCAATCTTTCTTCCAATCTCTTCTAAACATTGCTGCCAGATAAAACATTAGAAAAATATGGAATTTACAATGCTATCTCCTTAGATGAATACTTTTCAGCCTCCTTAGTATCTATAGAATAAAGTTCAATATTTTTTGTATTCAAAGGTCTCTGTAATGTGGACTCAATCTCTTTTTCAGTAAGGGACCTAGAGATTGTCTATTATTCTCCCATCTCTCTACAATTGTGTATATGTCATGTGGTTTGAGGAACAGGAAAATGACCATATTCAAGCTTTTGAAGTTGGTAAGTGAGCTTCTGTGTTTTTCATCTGTCCTGGTTAGTTGTGTAAATGCAAGTAGAGAATACATGGATGCAGTAATACCAGGAGAAAATTTGATGTGTCAATATTGTAGAATTTGAAGTTTAGTCTTACCCATAACCATGTCTAAGAGAGCTTTTCTAGAGTGGTTATGGCTCATTTAAAGATGGATATGTTACGTACAGTCTTTCTAAAATACAGATTGAGGAGGAAAAATAATTGTGTTGATCAAAGAAGCTTTTTATGAGTAGTAGTTATTTTTACCCCTGAGATATTTATGCAGTCTCTTTCTCCTCCTGCTTTTGGGTTTGCACAGATACTGTTTTTTGTTTGTTTATTTGTTTTTTGGTCTGGTTTTACCTCAGCCCATTACTTTAAGTTTATAATTTATAAAGTCAGAGAATGATTTAATATATTATAATATAGTCCAATTAAGGTACAATTCAGAGTAAGGGTTTTTTTCTTATAGCTCCATATTACATTTCATTGAAATGAGCTTATCTCAAAATAATATTTGCACAAGCGGATGATTGTGACTTCAGGCCTTCTCATTCACTCCAAATCAGTAAAAAATTTTTATTTAAATAAGTAATATATGTTAAAATATAAAATTAACATTTTTTTCATCACAAATGAGTTTTAATACACTAATTTTAGCTTATCAGGGATTTATAGTATTGTATTATTTAAAATTCAGAAGTACCACTTCAAATTAGCACAACTAACAAGGGCATTTGAACTGGGCAACATTTTCAGACAGCAATTAAAACAAACTAATTATGCAATTATTCTTTCTTTGTTTCATATGAGTGGACCAAAGACAGCCGGCTCTCAAAAATCAATTTACAATTTTATTTTTTTAACTAGATAATTAACCATTTAACAAATGACGGGTTTTCCTTTATGTAGTGATTATTTACTACCATTACTCAGACAGACACTGTGAGGCTTGAATCATCAAAAATAAAAAAAGAGAAAACTAAACTTGCAGAGCTTGAAAATGCTCTGCTTTTACTTATATGTTTATGCAATGCTATTTAGAACTTACTAAGTTCAAATATTAATGTGTGGGACAAAAAAATTAGACTACTCTCAAAGTACATTAAAATATGGTAGGAGAGAATTACACTCACAGAACTGATCCAAAGGAATAAATCAGGTGACAAGGGCAGTGAAATGCTCAGTGTGAATGAGGTTCAGAATAGGAATGCTAGTGATGAATGAGGTTGATTGTTTAAAATTCTGTCACATAAGCATGTTTATATTAGAATGATTTAATAAGCTTACTAGATAGATATCCTTCATGTATCTTCTCTCAGTGTTGTATGTTTAGTATCAATTACTATTTAAACAAATTTGGACCCCAAGTAATTTAAATTAAACAGAAGAAATAGCCCTAGAAGAAAAACAGTAATGAGTTTAAGGCAATTCAACTAAATCTATGTATCTTTTAGTTGCCAAATATAAATTGGAATCTCTGGAAACTGAAATATTTTCTGAACAGTATTTATATAAACTTTATGTTCCAGGCTGATCCCATTGTTTTTGGTCTTTCCCTGTTCCAGTTAACTACCTGAAGTAGAAGTGATTGTCTTTAAATTCTAATTTGACCTTGTCACTCTCAACTCAAAATTCTTCACTGACTACCCCCAACAGAAAACAATTCCAAGCTCATTAGGCTACTCCAACTTTACTTCATCACCATTACTACTACTCTTAATACTCCTACTCCTACTTCTACTCCTACTCCTACTACATACACACAAACACACACATGGACACACACACACTCCCATCAGAATAAGTTCTCATTTTCATCATGATTTAACATTTCTGAGAAACATTTTCTGTCCACTTAGTTTGGGTTGTTCTCCACACTCGAATGTGTTCCTTTTGTACTATGTTCATCTACTTGTTTTCCATACTAGAATGTCCTTTTGTGCATACCTTTTTCTTAACTAGATTTCAATTTATGATTCCTGTAATGAGTGTGATGATTAATTTTATGTGTCAACTGTCTGAGTCAAAGTGCCCAAATATTTACCCAAAATTATTCTGGATGTTTTTATAAATATTTTGGGAGGTGAGCTTTACATTAAAATGGATGGACTTTGAGTAAAGCAGATTACTCTCCATAATATAAGTGGGCCTTATTCAATTAGTTGAAGGCCCTAATAGAATAAATACTGAAAGACTGACCTACCCTTATTAAGAAGGAATTCTGCCACTAGTCTGACTTTCAACTCAAACTGTATCTCTTCCCTGGGTCTCCAGCCTGTCAACATATCTCCCAAATTTTGAATTTACTAAGTTTCCACAATCACTTTAGCCAATTTTTGAACATGTCTCTCTTTCTCTTTCTCATAACCCCTTCTTCTCTCTCTCTTTTTATGTGCACACACATACACACACACACACACACACACACACACACACACACACCATTTTGGTTCTGTTTCTCTGGGGAGCCCTGAATAATACAATCAGTCAGTATGCCCTGTTCATTTTTGTACTGGTGTTTTTCACAGTACCTGTAACAAAGTAGGCTTTCAATAGGGATTTACATCTAATATGTCAGACACTATATAAAAATAAATTTAAAAATAAATCAGATACATTCATTCAAGAAGTCTATTATCTATAATGAGAGATAAAACTTGTACATAAATATTAATAATACAAAGTATTATAGGAAGCACTGCAACAAGGAGAAATTTATACCATATCATTGGCAATGGTCAAGACAGTATCCACATGCTTGGTGAAAGACTGCTCCTCTAGGAGCACTTTTATAGCAAAGTCACAAGGGAGCTGACATGCTTAGACTAGAATCACAGTTTTGAAAACTTCCATTTATGGGTGTCTAGGGAACGCCTGATCAAGAGTAAGAATTGTCTTCTGCAGCCATGATACCTCTATCAGCAAAAGTTAAATGTGAATCTCAAACCTACATACACAGTAACACACCAACCCTTCCCTCACCACAATACTCACAGTCTTGCGAAAGCCATTGATCTTGAGGTCATTAGAATGATCTCTTAATGCCCCGTGTTCCTTCTCATTTTATGCCCCACAAAAAGCCAGGACTCTTATCCCTCTTTCCTTAGATTCTAATCTCCATTTAACTCTACATTTTGCTTTTTCTAACTACATATCCTAATCTTCATATCTCTCAAAAACCTTCAATTGATTCTTCTGTAACTCATGTAATTCAATAGCAAAATTGTCTTTTTTTCTACAACTTTTTCTCTGAACATTCATTCTTCTTCTTGATTTAAAGAAAACTTGGTGCTTTTGAGTGTTTCTTTTCCCTGAGCTATTTGTTCAGGAGAAAGAATCTGATAGGCACTACACCCTTATTTGTACCATGCTAGTTTTCTTGCTTCCAGAAAGCTAAACTTTAAGCTAAGGTTGCATGCCATAACATTTTAAATAGCAGTACACACTTTCAAGTAATGATTTCTATATTACTTAAGATAGGCTGGAATGTGCTGCAGTAACACACAATACTGAAATATCAGTGGCTTAATATAATAAAGATTTATTCTACATTCCACATGTCTATTAATGATTTGCTGAAAGTTTTGCTGAATGTCATTCTTACTGAAGAATACAGGATAATGGAGAGTCCACCATATGTAATGTCACTAGTTGCTAAAGAAATGAAAAGTATGAATCACATGTGACATTCAATGATAGTGACCTAAGACAATCACACACATTTCTTGGCCAGAGCAAGTCACAAGGCCACATCTAACTTCATGGAAATTGGGAAATGAAACTACCATCAATTAGAAGGAAAGGAATAGAAATATTTCTGAAAAATATCAATATCAACTACAGCTCTTAAGGGTAGATAATGCCATGGTAAACAAAATGAAGATTAACTATAATCTATTTTCAATCTCATTTGTACCTGGGATCCTTTTGAAAAATACTGTGATAATGATTCTATCCCAAAAATCTTTTATGAAACCAAAACCTAAATGAAAAGAAAAGTAATTTGATCCTACTCATCTATGAAGCATTCAAGTTTGCCACTGAAGAAAGTGGTTTCATGTTTAAGAATATGTTTCTGTGATTATTAGTAAAGAGTAAACATCTCTTAAAGGAAAATAACTTAAACACATATGTTATTTGTGAAAAAAAAAAAAAGGATTTTTTCAGGTCACATTTTTTAAGAATTTTCATTTGCTATTTTCCATCCCCAGAAGTGATTTTATTATTTTTATACTTATAACCAGCATATAATATGTCATTTTAAATATCAAAGTATTTACATGCTAAATTTGTTTCTCTATGAATAAAACCTAGAACATCTTTTAAGAATAGATAGTAAATAGTCATTTATAGTTTTATTTATTAATACATTTAAAAGAAATCAAAACTACAACTAGTTGTTTTCTAGCTACACATGAACTTTGCAAAAAATGTCAGAATGTCATCACGTTCTTAAATAAAAACCTTTAAAAAGTGACTTTATTAAAAACATAAATAGGTATTAAATCAGGGACTGAATTTTTATCTGAATATAAGTGAATCCAATAACTTTAAAACCATGAATGCAAATGTTTTTTTAGGTTTTATTCAATTTGTTTTCTTCCCAAAAATGAACTGGAGAAAATATATACTTTAAGTTTGGTATAAAGTATACTCCCTACATAGTCATTATTTATGTAATCTCTTGAGAAGAAGAGAAATTTACTAAGAGATCACTAATGCTTTTAACTCCAGGATCAGAATATTATTCAACATTATGAATTTTCTTCATCAGGTACATAATGGCTCTCATCTATTTGGGATCTTATGATGAAAAAGTAATAAAAGGAGAAATGGGCTTGTTCAATTATATCTTTGTTTATTAACTCTATAGAAACATTCATTCATTCCACAAATACATGCCTTTCAGAATTTTATAGTTGGTATTTAAGGGGTCAGCAGATCAGAAAAAATGCAAATGAATAAATTATATAGTACATTAGATTGTGATATGTACTATGGAAACAAATAAGGAGAGGGAGTGAGGCAATCAATAGAAGGGCAAAGTTGAATAGAAAGTCCACAATCTTAATACGCCACTGACTCAGCTTTTTAATTTCTACTATGTTCTTTCAACTCTCAAACTGTACTGCATCTATTTCTAAGTTATGAAATTCTCATTTTTGAATTGTCTTGGTTCACCACAATCTTACTAAAATGAAAGGGAACTTTATCATTAAAGAGAAAAAAGAGAATAGCCTTAATTTTAGAGTAGTAAAAATGCCCCTATACTCAACAAATTTGCATAGTTAACTGCTGGTGTACCTTTAATTGTAAAATGACTATGCTCAGGAGAGACAACAAAATAGTGGTGGGAGAGGGACCTCTGAAAATGTCCTCTGGAGATTACAACTAACAGGACACCTATACCTCATCTATACAATGCACAATCACAGCTAAGAAACCCACTAATCACATTAAGGTACCTGCAACAGGCAGAGGGTTAAACAAAAGTAAAATAAAAGGGAAGAGTGGGGACAGGGCTGCAGTGCAGAGAAATGGCACAGAGATGTGGCTGTGGTGCAGTTCCCACTCGGAATTCCACTGCTGGAGAGAGAGGTGGAAGAAGGCAGTGGGAGAGTGCTCCTGACCTCACTCATTCCACAGAACAGAGAAAAAAGGGGCCCCGAGGTGGGGGCATGAGATACCACAACCACCTCATTTTGGCCCCAGGAGGTGCATATCGGTCTGCAAAATGCAGCAGCTAAACTTCACTCCAGTTCCCAGAGGAGGGGGAATGACTAGGTGGTGAAAAGTTGCAGTGTGCATGCTTGGCTGGGAAGGAGAAAGAAAGGGGGATGTACACGCATTTCTCAGCCCACAACCAGGATAATCTAAAAGACTAGCAAACAGGACTGATCCCAAAGCTCAGAGAAGAATCTGTGCATGAGGCAAACAGAGAACAGAAAGATGCAATCATCCCAAACTACCCGCGGAGCCACAGGAAGAAAACAAAGCCACAAATTCCCTTACACCATAGACCTCTGCCCACCCAGTATCAGTAATGAACACCAAGGAAACTGCAGCTGATAGGGTCCATAGAGGCTGGAAAAATGAGAAACTAGAGAAAAGGAGCTCAAATAAAGGAGATGGAAACAGATGACCCATCAGAAACAGAGCTCAAAGCAGTGATTATAAAAATGCCTAAAGAACTAATGATACTTTAATGAAGAGATAGCAAGCATCAAAAAAGACTTATAAGCTATTATAAAGGACCCAAGAGAAATAATGACTAATCAACTGAAATGAACAGAATAAAAGTCACTAAACTAGATAAAATAGAAGAGCAATGCCATGATTTTCAGGAAAAGCCAGCAGAAAACACCCAACCAGATCAATTAGAAAATTATTTACAAAAAAGGGAGGATGCATTGAGATTCCTCTGAGATTATATCAAATGTAATAGTCCCAGAATAAGAGCTGTGTGAGAAAAGACAGGAAAAGCAAGGGATCAAGAAATTATTTGAAGAAATAATGACTGAAAATTGTCTTAATCTGACAAAAGAAATATACAAATCCAGGATGCACAGAGAATTCCAAACAAGATGATCCCAAACAGGAATACACTGAGACACATCATAATTAAAATGGCAAAAGTTAAAGAGAACATTCTAAAAACAGCAAGAGAAAAGCAAGTAGTAACTTATAAAGGGACACACATTTGACTGTCTGCTGATTTCTCCGCAGAAACTTTACAAGCCAGAAAGGATTGGAAGAAAATATTCAACATGATGAAAACCAAGGCTCTACAACCAAGAATAATGTATGCAGCAAGGCTAGCATTCAAAACTGAAGGACAGATAAAGCGCTTCTCAGATAAGAAACAGCTGAAGAAATTTATCACCACCAAACCAGTACTACAAAGAATGTTAGAGGGACTTCTTTAAGATGGGAGGGGGAATGGGAGAGTAGATAAAATGAGGGAAAGAATTGGAGAAATTTAGTTTAATTGTTAACATAAAATGAAAACCAACAAAGAAACAAAATTCATGGACCAGTCAATAATTTAGTAGTTACCTGAGGATAGGGAGGGTGAGGGGTGGGGGGAAAGGGACAGGGACACGAATATATGGTGATGGAAAGAGAACTGACTCTGGGTGATATACACATAATACAACACATAGAAGATGTAATGTAGAATTGTACACCTGGGACCTATATAATTTTATTAATCAATGTCACCCCAATAAATTTAAAATAAAAAATTTCATAATGTTCTATATACATCAATGACAAAAGATGAATACAAGTCACATTTAACTTCCATAATTACAAGAGATGCTCAGAATTTATGTAATACATAGATAACATAACTTAAAATGTGTATACATTTTAAAAAATGGCTATATTCAGCCTTGCAATCTTTTATTCAGCAAAATGTTAATAATGTCAGATTTTTCATAGAGGTGGATCATAGGAAACTTTTACTCAAATCATAAAATAACATTGGGACAGAAGCTAGGACTTCTGCCAAATTATAAGTGAGGAAAACCTTATCATTTAAGTAATAATTTAAGTATTTTTTAGGTACTAACTCTTGCCTTATTTTCCTTTTACATTTGTGGTGGGCTCTCTTTTTAATTCCCTTCACAACAATATGATTATGAATAGAGTTTAAGGAAATAGTATTTAATAGAATTGAGTTGTCACTACCCCATAGATTACAAATTTCAAATTTGGCCTTTAGGAGAATACATCAGAAGAGAACAAAAATGTCTCTCTCTCTCCCTTACCTTTCAAAATTAAAAATAACAACACTTTCTTTTTATCTTTGGCCCTCTGACTTCATCAGCAACCATTTTTACAAAAATATTTTTTTATGATAAAGTTTTCTTGTAAGCTTCAGATATGACAACTATTAAATTATAACCCCTTAATTCAATCCACCCTTTGCTTTTTCCTCAAAATGTGTCTCATTGATGAGTCACATTCTCCTATTCCTTTCAACCCCATGAAACATGACATCATGTCTATGGTATAATTACCTGTGCTGCCTTTGTTGAGTTACTGGAAGAGGCATCAAATAAAGTTAGTGAATTTTCCTTGAAAATTATAACTTAGATTATATCTATTTCTAATATAATTTCTGGGATTTTTTATTGCATTATTATAGTAAAAGAGAGTGCATCAAGTATTTTAATCCATCACCCCAAATAACTATAATTAATAACTGCTTTTATTTACACAACATCTCTTGGCTGAGCATTAACAAAGCCTTCAGAATTAGATTTTAAACACAAGACATAAAAAACAATACAGCAATAGTAATGGAAACAAATATATTTTGTTGGAATAGGTTTTTTTTGTTTGATTTTTTTAGTTTTTGATCAAGGAAGCTGAATAATGAACATTGACATAAGTTGTGGTTTGAAAAAGCATCTAGTATGTTCTTAGCTTTAATTCAGATTACAATAAGAAGTGTAGAAAATATCAAGAAAGTGTTTTGATTTCTTCCAAAGAGATGATATTTTTTATTGTAATTGTTATTAAATGAGGGGTCTTCTTTGTTTTAGTATTATGTCCTTGTATCTTATAGTCTAATTAAATTTGCTCTGTGAATTGTGTCTTGGTTAATAGAAAATTAATTGAACTAGAAATATATTGTTTTTGTTTTAATGTGACATTGTTTTCACTTCTTATAAATCCAAACACATGATCATTCAATGAATTTGTCTATAAAAATTCTTATCATAATTTTGGACATATTGTTCTTAAATTGTGCTAATCTGATAAATTTATCTTTCTTAATGATATACATATGGATATTGAACCTGGTGTTCCAGATAATGGAATAAAAATTAGGTAAGGTAAAAACAAATCAAATCATTGCTTTAGTTACATAATGTTTATATTGCATAATATTGGTTTGGAGCCCATGCATGCATGTGCATGTGAGCACGTGTGCGTGTGTGCGCACGTGTGCGCGCGCACACACACACACACACACACACACACACACACAAGAGAGCTAAAATTAGAATACAAACTATTAGGGTATTTTAGGACCAGAAATAAGTGTTGGATATAGAAGAAATAAGTATAGAGAAGTATGCTAGTTATAGGTAAAAAAATATATATCTTGTTTGCCAAAGTAGAAATATTGATTTTATCCTATTTTGTGGATGACCCATAGATGTATATTAGCTAAGAGAGTATAGTGAGAACTGGATAATCTAAATAGACCAATCAATAGTATAGCAATTGAAACAATCATCCCAAAACTCCCCAAACACAAAAGGCCCAGACCAGACAGTCTCACCAACAAATTTTAACATACATTCAAAGAATTAATGCCTGTTCTCCTCAGGCTCTTCCAAAAAATTGAAGATGAGGCAATACTTCCCAAGTCTAAGAGGCCAAAATTACCCTAATAATGAAGCCAAATAATGATAACACACACACACACAAAAGTACTGTAGACTGATACCTCTGATGAATACAGATTCAAAAATACTACATAAATATTAGCAAATAAAATATAGCAATGCATCAAAAATATTATACATGATGACCAAGAGGGATCCATCCCAAGAGCACAAGGATGGTTTAACATACACAAATCAATCAATGTGATACAGCACATAAACAAAATAAAAGATAAAAATATATGACTATATCAATTGATGGAGAAATATCTTTTTTTGTTTGTTTTGGTAGTTCCCTGGCTGGTAATTGAATCCAGGCCACAGCCTTGAGGGCACCAAAGCCTAGCCACTACACCACCAGGGAACTGAGAAAAATCTTTTGACAAGACACAACATCTATTTATGGTCAAAACACTGAACAAAATGGGTATAGAAGGAAAGTATCTCAACATAATAAAGGCCATATATGAACCCTAAGCTAATATCATACTGAAACCCATTCCACTAAAATCAGGAACAAGACAAAGATGCTCCCTGTCCCCACTGCTACTCAATATATACCAGAAATTCTAGCCAGAACAATCAGGCAAGAGAAGGGAATAAAAAGTATCAAAATTGGCAGAGAAGTTAATCTGTCACTTTTTCCATATGACATGATCTTTCTATAGAAAATTCTAAAGACCTCACGAGAAAATTATTAGAAACAATAAACAAGTACAGTAAAAATTTAGGATATAAAACTAATGTACAAAAATAAATTGCATTTCCATACACCAGCAATGAAACTTCAGAAAAATAAATGAGAGAATTAATACCTTTTACGATTACAACAAAAAGACTAAAATCTCTGGGACTTAACAAAAAACATGACAGACTTATACATGGAAAACTATAAGACACTGTTAAAAAAAATTGAAGATGACACAAAAGAAGATATTCTGTGCTCATGGATCAGAAGACTCAACATTATTAAAATGGCCATGCCACCCAAAGCAATTTACAGATTTAATGCAATTCCTATCAAAATCCCACAGATGTTCTTGTTATTCAAGAAATAGATTTTTAAAATTATCAGATTCATATGGAACCACAAAAAACTTCAAATAGCTAAAGCAATCCTATATAAAAAGAAAAAGGGAAACAGCCAATAATTCCGGGGCTGCAAGCATGACTGGCATTGGTGTCAGGGAAGCTCAAAGAGCATCATGTCAGAGCAGGTAGCCCTGAGCCAGACCCAGGTGTGCAGGATCCTGCGGGAAGAGCTTTCCATCATTCTGATATACATATCTTCATCAGCATGGGTGCATTGGACGACCTGGCTAAGAAGAAGATCTACCCCATCAACTGGTGGCTGTTCTGGGATGGCCTTCTGCCTGAATTCACCTTCATCATGGGCTATATGCCTGCTCCCACCTCACAGTGGCCGACATCCACAAGCAGAGCGAGCCCTTCTTCAAAGCAACCCCAGAGGAGAAATCCAAGATGGAGGAGTTCTTTGCCTGCAACTGCTTTTTGCTGGCCAGTACGATGATGCAGCCTCCTATGAGCACCTCAATAGGCGTATAAACTCTTTCCACCAGAGCACACAGGCCAACTGCCTCTTCTACCTGGTCTTGCCCCCTACTGTCTATGAGGCCATCACCAAGAACATCCAAGGGACTTGCGTGAGCCAGACAGGCTAGAACTGCATCATTGTGGAGAAGCACTATGGTAGGGACCTACAGAGCTCCAAAGGGCTGTCCAACCACATCTCCTCCCTTTTTTGCAAGGACCAGAACTACTACATCGACCACTACCTGGACAAGGAGATGGTGCAAAACCTCATGGTGCTCAGGTTTGCCAACAGGATCTTCAGCCCTATCTAGAATCAGGACAACATTGCATTCATCATCCCTTTGGTACTGAGGGCCGTGGCGGCTACTTTGATGAATTCAGGATCATCGGGGACATGATGCAGAATCACCTTCTGCAGATGCTGTGTCTGGTGGCCATGGAAAAGCCTGCCTCTACTGACTGGGATGATGTCCCTGATGAGAAAGTCAAGGTGCTGAAATGTATCTCAGAGATAAAGGAGGACAAGTGTTCCTGGGCCAGTATGTGGGGAACCCCAATGGAGAGGGTGAGGCCACCAAAGCCTACCTGGATGACCCCACAGTGCCCCATGTGTTCACCACAGCCACTTTTGTAGCCATTGTCTTCTATATGGAGAGTGAGGTATGGGAAGGCATGCCTTTCATTCTGCTCTGTGGCAAAGCTCTGAAAGACCTCTAAGCTGAGGTGCGTCTGCACTTCCCAGACGTGGCTGGCAACATCTTCCAGCAACAGTGTAAGTGCAAAGAGCTGGTGATTCAAGTGCAGCCCAATGAGGCTGTGTACACCAAGATGATGACCAAGAAACTTGGCATGTTTTTCAACCCTGGGAGTTGGAGCTGGACCTATGGCAACAGACACAAGAATGTGAAGCTACCTGGTGCATACCAGTGCCTCATCCTAGATGTCTTCTATGGGAGTCAGGTGCACACAAAGTTGTGTGTAGTGATGAGCTCTGGGAGGCCTGGCGCATCTTTACACCACTGCTGCACCAGATCAAACATGAGAAGCCTCAGCCTATCCCCTATGTTTACGGCAGCCAAGGTCCAGCAGAGGCAGATGAGTTGATGAAGAGAGTGGGCTTCCAGTATGAGGGTACTTACAAGTGGGTGAACCTCCACAAGCTCTAAGCCCTGGAGTCCCTGCCCATTCCCACTGTCCATCTCTGCCTTCCCCACCTTGCCACAACCTAACCGCACATCAAAAAGATTTTGGGACCATAGCCCTCAGCCTCACATTCCTGGCCCTGAGCCCAGTTATATTCCTCAATCACCAAGCACTTGACACTCAGGCTGTGACCATCCCCATCCACCACTGGCCCTGCCTGAGCCAGTTTCTATCCATGAGACTAAGCCCCAACAGAAAGAAAAGTGGCCCTTCTGTCTGTCCCAGCCTCTTCATCCTAAGACAGGAGTTAAGGACAAAGGGGGAGGATCAATGCATGGGCCTCAGTGGGCCAGTGGCTTACTTACACCTCTGCTGGTTGTGGGCAAGCTCCTCAGAATCTGGGGAAAGGGGACAAGCATGTCCACAACAGCCTCAGAGCCACTTTACATTCCTGGTCACCCACTGGAGGGACTTCTGTGTTGTCTAGGAGTCCCCCATGTCTTGGGCCCCCTAATGTCCCTCTGCCCCACCAGCCCAACTCAGCACTCCATGGTCTACTCCATTCACAGGTGACCCCTTTACTACTAGAAAAGCAGAAGCATAAGACACCCCACCTCAGACCCTTGACATTACATTCATAAACAGAAAAAAAAAAAAGAATAAGGCTGGAGGTATCATCCTCCTGATTTCAATTTATACTACTAAACATCAATTATTAAAACAGCTTGGTAGAAAAACAGACACACAGAGCAGTGGAAAAACAGACACACAGACCAGTGGAAATGAATGAAAAACACAAAATGAAATCTACAAATATGTGGATAAATAATTTTTTATAAAGGTATTAAAAGTATACAATGGGGAAAATAAAGCCTCTTCAGTAAATGGTGCTGGGAAAATTGGAAAATCATATGCAAAAGAATAAATCTGAACTGCAAAATGTCACGATATAACAAAATGAATTCAAATTGTATTGAAAACCTCCACACAAGACCTGAAACAATAAACTATAGAAGAAAACATTGAAACTAAACTTATAGACCTCGGGTTCAGGGATAACTTCATGAACCTGACTTCAAAGTCAAGGGAAGGAAAAGCAAAAATAAATGGATAGGACTATGTCAAAGTAAAAAGCCTTTGGACAGCAAAAGAAACCATCAACAAAGCAAAGAGAAAATCAACCAAATAAAAAAAAAACTAAAAAAAAACAAAACAAAATCCAAAACACTTGCAAACAACACATCTGCTAAGGGACTAATATCTATAATATACAGAGAACTCAAAACTCCACAGCATAAAAGCAAACAATCCAATTAAAAAATGGGCAGAGGACAAGAAAAGACACTTTACCCATGAAGACATACATATAAATGGCCAACAGTTATATGAAAAAATGCTCAACTTCATTAATTATTAAGGAAAAGCAAATCAAAACTACAATGAGATACCACCTCACACCTTTTAGAATGGCTACTATCAAGACAAGAAATAACAAATGCTAGAGAGGCTGTGGAGAAAAAGGAACCCTCATACACTGTTGACAGGAATGCAAATTGGTACAACTGCTATGAAGGATAGTGTGGAGGTTCCCCAGAAAATTGGTAATGGAGTTTTCATATGACCTGGCAATCCTCATTCTGGGTATCTCCTCACAAATTTGAAAACCTTAGTCTGCAAAGATATATGTAATCCAATGTTCATTGCAGCATTGTTTACGGTGGCCAAGTCATGGAAACAACCAGAGTGCCCTTTGTTAGATGATTGGATAAAGAAGCTGAGGTACATATACATAATGGAATATCATTCAGCTATAAGAAAAGATAAAATGGTATCATTTGTGACAAAATGGATGGACTTGAGATAATTATGCTATGTGAAATAAGCCAGACAGAAAAACCAAGAACCATATGACTTCATTCATATGTGGAATATAAAACTGAAATCAACAAAGAAACAAAAATTTATGGACACAGTGAATGTTTTAGTGGTTACCTGAGGATAAGTGAGGAGGGAGTGGGAGAGGAGGGAAGGGGAATCAAATATATGGTGATGGAAATATATGGTGCCTTTTAAATCTCATTTTCCTCATATGTATAATATAGATGTTAATAAACCTCTTCATAGGACTATGGTAAGAATAAAATAATATAAAGCATTTATGATACCTAGCACAATGTCTGGAACTTACAATTTGGTAACAAAATGTTAATGATTATTATTATTAGAATTGGTAGCTCTGTGTCTTCTGAATGAAGTGAGAAAGAGAAGAATGTAGGAAGACTCATGTTTATGACATGAATACTTATGCCGAGGATGATGTAAGACATAACCATCACTTACTTTATTTACTCATTATGTTCATAATTCTTAAATACTGTGACATCATGAGTAACAAAAAACAATTATGTACTCAATATGTATTTACTAAGTACAACAGGCACTAGGCAATATGTTATGAATATATCTAGATATACAGTGGATAAGACACTGAAAATATATTGTCATACCCAAGAGTAAGTAATGGTTTAGTAGAAATTCAGGGTCTTTTTTTATTGTGAATACAAGAGAAGGAGTAGGAGGAAGTAAAGACACATAAACTGTCAGTAAAGTGCTTGCCAAATTAGAGAAAAGAAAGATAGAGAATTAATTAATTATTTACTTAAAAAAGTGACTAACAAACAAAACAAACATAAATTAAAAGGAAGATTTAATATCAAAATTAGAAATCAATCACCAGAAAAATACAATAATAATGATAAAAGGTCAATAAAAATCAAAAGATGTTTCATTAAAAAGGCCAATAAAGTGGCAAAGCTTTGGCAATTTTAATTGAAAAATAGAATGCAAAAATAGTAGTGACACATAAATTATTGGGAGAAAAAAATTTAAGTTCAACTTTATACAAACTTTAATGAAAATACGGATGAAGAAGAGATTATAGAAAAATTTTAGTGTTAAGTATTGACTCCAAAATAAGAAGAAAACTTTTACTATAATTAATTATGCTAGGATTATTTTTAGTAAGCCATATGTAACCCATAATAAAAGGGAGTAAGTCCTATAATTAGGAAATTTAAATTAGTCTATAATATATAAAAATCAAAGTTTCACAATTTATTCTTTAAGATTAGCATAAACCTTATTTTAGAAAAAAATAAGCTTAAATCTAATAATTTGTTAGAAAATGGGATGACCAAGTAGATTTTATTTCAAAAATATTAA